>JACEEZ010021762.1:780299-795299 GCA_016584305.1 Chionoecetes opilio
CCGTGGGTTACACACAGATCGAGACCTTCCTACTCGTGTTGGAGCTAAATCAGACTGATGAAATGTTCGTATTCGTGCCCTGCGATAGGTTCTCTAAAAGGCTTTCTTTTTGTGTGATATAACATATATACCAAATTTATACATTTCTATTGCAAATGTAATATCACTCATGAATATATTTAAGTATTTGACTATACTATAGCAATAATACACCAGTTTTGGTGCTAAGCCAGCAAGCATCAACGAAGATTCGGACACATTGAAAAATTCGAGGGATTGGGAAATTTGTTCCCAGACGTCGCTGGAGAATTTTAATATTTGTGACTTCTTACCTGTTAAGAGTCACCTACTCTACTCCTTACTACTCCTTACCTACTATTAATTAAATACAGTATCCTTTGCATGTCGTGCGCATGTAATGAATGTTGAATTGGATGAGAATTAAAGGAAAAGAGAAACATTTACGGGAGGAGTTTTGATAAGATTTTCTCATGCGCGCGATCTGATTGGCCAGGCTCTTGAAACCACCACCCACACCCACGACTGTATAATTTTTCAGGAAAAGAGTAAAATATCGCTGCCGAAGTGTATCTGCTCAGTTTTCTATGCACGCAAAAGAGTAAAATATAAGTGGGCGGAGCTTAAATAAGTAAAATTTTACTTCCAAGGGCATGGACAAAATACGCCTTTAACAAGATTTTTTATGTTTGTGTTAGAGTTGGCAAGACTTTTTATGTTTGAGTTTGAGTTAGCAAGACTTTTTATGTTTGAGTTTGAGTTAACAAGATTTTTTATGTTTGTGTTAGAGTTGGCAAGATTTTTTATGTTTGTGTTAGAGTTGGCAAGACTTTTTATGTTTGAGTTTGAGTTGGCAAGACTTTTTATGTTTGAGTTTGAGTTGGCAAGACTTTTTATGTATGTGTTAGAGTTGGCAAGACTTTTTATGTTTGAGTTTGAGTTAGCAAGACTTTTTATGTTTGAGTTTGAGTTGTCAAGACTTTTTATGTTTGAGTTTGAGTTGGCAAGACTTTTTATGTTTGAGTTTGAGTTAACAAGATTTTTTATGTTTGAGTTTGAGTTGGCAAAACTTTTTATGTTTGAGTTTGAGTTGGCAAGACTTTTTATGTTTGAGTTTGAGTTGGCAAGACTTTTTATGCTTGAGTTTGAGTTGGCAAGACTTTTTGTGTTTGAGTTTGAGTTGGCAAGACTTTTTATGTTTGAGTTTGAGTTAGCAAGACTTTTTATGTTTGAGTTTGAGTTGTCAAGACTTTTTATGTACAGAAAAGATGTCCTGCCATAGGTGTACACGTGGCCGAAATATTGACTTATAGGTACTTAAGGAAAGAAAAAAAAGAGGTATGAGTTGCTAGTGTACCTGCGAGGCTGACTTACGACCCTAGTACAAAGAGAGAGGTAGAGAGATAGAGAGAGAAAAAAAGGATATATTTCACATTTCTTGCGTGGCTATGAACACGAACACGATTTTCACTATTTAAGACATAAACAAATATAAAAAAGAGAGAAGATAAAAGAGTTATGATGGTTACTGCTTGCTTTTTGTTATTTTTGTTACGAGATGTATTTCTATAATTACTTTTTTCATCGCCAATAATCTTTTAAATTTTCAGCGCTGACGATTTTCACTGTTTCAGACAAATAAAGAAGAAAGTAAAAGAAAGAAGATAAAAGAGATGTAGAGATTGCTGCTTTCTTCTTTTTTATTTTACGAGAGGTATTTCGATCATTACTGTTTTCATCGGTAATAATCTAAAAAGTTTACAGCGCTGGCAGGCATTATTCTCCTTTGAAATTATTACTTATTATTTATCCGTGAAAAAACAGAGCCTCTTTCAACGCTGTACTTATTTTTGGTATGTATCTATTTGTATATTCATTTCTGTATTAAGTATTTATTTATTATTAAAGAGAGAGAGAGAGAGAGAGAGAGAGAGAGAGAGAGAGAGAGAGAGAGAGAGAGAGAGAGAGAGAGAGAGAGAGAGAGGAGAGAGAGAGAGAGAGAGAGAGAGAGAGAGAGAGAGAGAGAGAGAGAGAGAGAGAGAGAGAGACTACACGTTCAGAATGCTCTTTATTCCTAAAACAAATGCTCAAACAGTTTACATCAGGTCATACAGTAAAAGGCGGGGAAAAAGGGTGCTATTTCAACAGTTTAAGTCAGTTTTTTTTCATGTATTCATCACATGTGCTTGATTTGAAATGAGCTAAATCATAGAAAAGTGTTTATTTTCTCTATTTTTTTTCCCATCCAGTTTATCAAATACAAAATGGGTTGTTGATGACGTTAGCAAAACCTAATGGTGTTGACGCTATGTAAAATGCGTTATAGATGACGTTAGAGTAGCCTAATGATGTTGACGTATAGTGTTGACGTTATAAAAGACCGTCAGGCTGTTTACGATCAATGTAGCGATGGGCAACCAGGCGCCTCCACATGACATAGACCCTCATAGACCCTCTTATCGGCGTGTGGCATCAACGCTAATCATCAACCCTTCCTTTCGCCTTGTCCTACTTAGCGATCCGTCCTATTTACGCTCTCTCTCTCTCTCTCTCTCTCTCTCTCTCTCTCTCTCTCTCTCTCTCTCTCTCTCTCTCTCTCTCTCTCTCTCTCTCTCTGTGTGTGTGTCTGTATGTCTGTTTGCGGTAGAGACAACAGGACTAGAAACAAGTAAATGTTTACATAGAGAATTTCTGGGAAGCTCCTCTCATACCCCATGCACGCACACACCCACACGCATGCACCTCTAGAGGTCACTGATGGCATGTGTGTGTGTGTGTGTGTGTGTGTGTGTGTGTGTGTGTGTGTGTGTGTGTGTGTGTGTGTGTGTGTGTGTGTGTGTGTGTGTGTGTGTGTGTGTGTGTGTGTGTGTGTGTGTGTTGTGTGTGTGTGTGTGTGTGCGTGTGTGTATGTGTGTGTGTGTGTGTGTGTGTGTGTGTATGTGTATATGTGTGTGTGTGTGTGTGCGTGTGTGTGTGTGTGTGTGTGTGTGTGTGTGTGTGTGTGTGTGTGTGTGTGTGTGTGTGTGTGTGTGTGTGTGTGTGTGTGGGTGGGTGCGGGTGTGTGGGTGTATTTACCTAGTTGTATTTTATAGGGCCAGAACTACATTCGTATTGGCCCCGTCTCCATATCTACATTTAATTTTGCTTCCTTACTCAGCCTTAGTGCTTGTTGGCCGAAGCCACCACCCAGGCAGGCAGGACACAACCCCCGGCTAATGCCCGGTACTCATTCAATGCTGGGTGGACAGGGGCTCGGGTTTCAAGGAGACCACCCATCTAAACAAATAGATGAAATCTTACTATAATAATATAATTCACCGAATTGTCCGTCTGTCCGTCCGTACATCTAAAGCTCCGCCATTTCTGTCCCAATTTTAACCAAACTCAGAGAGAGAGAGAGAGAGAGAGAGAGAGAGAGAGAGAGAGAGAGAGAGAGAGAGAGAGAGAGAGAGAGAGAGAGAGAGAGAGAGAGAGAGAGAGTTTTAAATACGGTGTTATGTGTTCAAAGTCATTCCGATTGTTTTTCTAAGCATCATACTTATTACGGGTAACTTCTGGTAGTAATAATAATAACGATATAATAATGATAAAAATAGTAATTTTGATAATAATAATAATAATAATAATAATAATAATATTAGTAATAACAATAGAAATAACAACAACATTAATTATCAAAGTAATAAAGCTAACAATAACAACAGCAACAATAATAACGATAATGATGATGATTATAATTATATTAATAATATAATAATATTGCATAAGAGTCTACAGAGTTAGTGAAATATGGCAAATCATTACCGCAGACTTTCTTACTATAATTCACCGAATGTCCGTCTGTCCAGCTAAGGGTCCGGCCATGTCTGACCTAATTTCAGCCAAAATTTCAGGAAAGGTTAAGGTCATCACAGGGATCCCCCCCCCCCCCCACACACACACACACAGACACATGCAGGCGCATCATTGTCTTCAGAGGGCCCTCCTACCCGTTTCTTTTTTATCCACGGGGTCATTAGCCAGAGGCCTGGGACGTCGCGGCGTGCGGCACGCATGACAACCAACAACAAACGCCAGTCCGGTGCCGCAGCGGGCAGGGAGGCGGGAGGGTGAGCAAAGACTGACCAGGAAGCTCCGGACAGTCTCGCCAGCAGCACCTGCCGCCGCACTCACCGCCTCACTGGTCCTCACCTGCCTCAGAGTCGTGAGTGCGTCGCTGTCCGCTGCCCGCCCACGCCCTCACACCACTGGCAATAGCACGAGTGTCGCTTTTTTTTTCTTCTTTTTTTCCAAGGAATTCACTGTATGGCAGCACCTTTTTTCTACTTTTTGGAGCGCGTGCATGGTGAAGCTCTGCGATCCTGAAGATCGCCGTTTGATTCCAGGACCGTGGCGTTTGCCTCGATAAGGATAAGCGACTTCGCGCTCCACTGTGGATACATGTAGGCCACAGCTTATGTTCTCGTTTTGATATCGGACAGGTTGTAACCAAAGGTTGTGCTGAGGAACGCAATGTATGAGTTTCTCACTTATTGCTGTTTTGTTAGCACACTCAGCTTACGATCGGAAAATCTGGCTTACAGGTCCTCGACCTTGGAATGTTGATTTACCTCGTTTTTTCCGGAAATGGGAATGCACTGAGTGTTCAGAAGACTGAAAGGAACGAAGACTAAAAGCTCAGATCTAAGCTTATTGAATTGGTATAAGTGACTGTGGTTCGGATCCCCTTGGATTTTTTTCCCCATACCCTGAGAAGGAAAAAAATAGCAATTAAAGCAGTGTTTATGAACCTGTTTACCACCACGCCCCCTTGAGCAGATGGTCCTTGCCTAAATGCCCCCCTTCACTTCTACAACCAAGATATTTAAAAATAAACCAGAATCAGAAAAACAGAAAAAAAAATCATGTTTTTAGCACTTTTATTGTGCACATGATTATTCATAAACACCTTGTATATGCCCAGCAGATTTTGTAAGATCACGTTGAATTAAATACTTGACAGTTCTTCTTTTTTCTCTCTTGACTCACGCCCCACTCACGCCCCCCAGGGATGAGCGCGGCCCAGGTTAAGAACCACTGAGTTAAAGCCTTTTTATATAAATTTCATTGTCATATTTCGTCTATGCCTTCATGTTTTAATCTTGTATCTTGTGTTGCATGTGCAGAAGAAACAAGACACATAGAGACTTGTTCATTTATTCATCTTGTTATATGATTGATATGTATCCTTGCTTATTTTTAGTGTCAATGACTGTGCTACACTGACGTCAAACGCACATTCCTTGCACAGCATCCCCCCTGCACCTCCCCTCACACCCTTACACCTCTCCTTACACCTCACCTATTATTATTATTATTATTATTACATGTATTGTTATCTCTTTTCTTACTTAAAATTATTAGGTATGTCAATGTATAATTATCAATAGTCCACTTTAGTCCACGAGAGACAACGAAATTATCATACATGAGGTCCATAAAAGAGCTTCGGCTTAATGGACCGTGGCTTATATGACTGTATGATTGATTATGAACACTATTGTATTACACCAAGCCAAATAAACTATCAAGTATCAAAAGTATCCTTGTCCCCCCAGTACATCACCTCACACCCCCTGCACCTCCCCTTACACCCTTACACCTCTCCTTGTCCCCCCAGTACATCACCTCACACCCCCTGCACCTCCCCTCACACCCTTACACCTCTCCTTGTCCCCCCAGTACATCACCTCACCCCCCCTGCACCTCCCCTCACCCTCCACGTAGCGTTAGCGGCATGCAATGAGTCTCCTCTGAGTCTTCCTAGAATGCAACCGATATATTTTCAGGCGCATGATTGTGAATAAATTATAATTTCTCATTATGGAGATTTTGTTCCATACAGCAGCGGTAGATTTTCCCCTTTGTGTGAACGTGACATGTGTGTGTGTGTGTGTATGTGTGTGTGCGTGAGAGAGAGAGAGAGAGAGAGAGAGAGAGAGAGAGAGAGAGAGAGAGAGAGAGAGAGAGAGAGAGAGAGAGAGAGAGAGAGAGAGAGAGAGAGAGAGAGAGAGAGAGAGAGAGAGAGAGAAAAAAAGAAAAAAACATGCATCCGTTCATTTCGGATTTTTCTTAATTTCTCCATTTGTCCAGTTACACTTTACTTTTTCTTTTCTTTGTGATATTACTTCTGTATACGTGTATCCATAACGTAATTCCTTACGACTAAACTTCCTTCATTCACTAGGATGCACTCGAGGTTTGGTATGTAATATGAAACAAGGTCGTCGCCACTTAAAAATCTATATATCATTTTTAGTTTGGTCCACATTGCAAGAGGTACAGGCACACTCAGATAAGTGGGTGGGGAGGGAGTGAGGGAGGCGGTGATCCGAGGGCTTACGGGACGGGGCATGACACACTTTTTCTAGGTAATGGTTTCCAAGCAGCTGCCGACTATTTACATTGCTCTGATGATGTATTTTACAAGCCAACGGGGAGCTTACCAAACAAACCAAGATTAATGTATTTCCTGCAAGATTCCAAAAGATTCTTACGCAAAATTTATGTGAATTGAAGTTTGACTCTGTAAATGATTATATTATAGAAGTTGTGGCTATTCGGTGCCGGTATTCCCACTCAAAGCCTCTCTTGGAAGTTTATTATATCTCTCCCCCCCTGCAACATACGATCCGCCTCCGCCTTAGCTGCACCAGTAATAATAATCTTATCTTATTTTCCTTTTATTTTATTACTATTTTTAAATCCCTCTCACTTGAATTAAAGGTATGTGGAAGGAGGAGGAGGCAAAGTAGTAGTAGGAAGTAGGAGGAGGAGGAGATAGGAATTTAGGAAAGGAAGGAAAGAAGAGAGAGAAGAGAAGAGAAAATATGTAATATAAGTAACTTTGTCACCACATACCGTACGCACGAATACAAAAAAACCGTGACACCTCATAAGCTCTGTATCCGAAACGGTCCTGTGCGCTGATACAATAGGGACGTCACACCATAGTCTATCTCTTCTTATGACTCATTCTCGGTAGCGACGTAGGACAAGGGTTGGTGATTAAATCTTGCCTTCCTATAGTTTCCCTTAAATCATTACGACTCCATAGACACCAAAGATACTTATAAAGCCATTTAGATAGACATAGGAAGGTAATATTTAATATGTAATTTTTTTGATTCATAGAATTGATTGGGAAGAATACTAATATTTCATTTACAAGTTGTCATCATATCATCAATAAATGGTTACACATAAAATTTTATGGGGGGGGTGATATAATAAGTACCATAGTATACATCGTTTTTTATATATTTTGGCCCCCTTAAGGTTGGGTCACTTGCCTCTATACTTCAAGAGGGGGAGGTGTATTATTCCAATATGGCTGAAGGCGTATAGTTATAGTGACAAACATTTATATTTCTAGATTCCGTTTTGCATTCTTGTTTAAAGTACTCTAATGTTTTTATCATTGCTATTCGGTCGATCCCCTCAGCTCTCTGAATTATATATCTTCCCCTCCTCAACATACATCGCCTCCGCCTTGCTGCCAGTATATATCTACTTATTCTTTTTTATACTATTTGCATCCCTCTCCTTGATTACAGTATTGGAACCAAATAGTTGAATAGAGAAATGGATTTCGATAGATAGCGAAGCTCATCAGCAATTTATATAATAACTTTGTCCTCCTACCGTCCCATACATAAAACTACTTGCCCTCATAACTCTGTATCCTCCTCTCCTATACATAGTGCTCACACCATCATCCTACTACTACTTATGACTCATTCCTCGGTACACTAGGACAAGTTGCTATTAAATCTTGCCTATACTATACTTTGCCCTATCATACCTCCACTATAACAACATATCCTTTACCATCCTCATACACTATACTATATACTTTGCCTCTCCTCCTTTCAATAGTACTTGCTCCTCCTCTCTCCTTCTATACTATTGCTTCCTGGGTCTACTATACATACGTTTGCATCATCTCTCCTCCATTCCACTATATCATTCGCACTCCTAGGTACACCATACATCTCTACTACTATACTATTCATCCATCTCACTATATCTACTAGTATTGCTCCTCATGATGCTCTATACTATATTACTTTGGCCTCCCCTCCTTTTCATATATTCTGGCCTCCTCCTACTCCATATACTACATAACTAGAGGGGAGTGTCGCCTCTCTCCGTCACTACTACTTGATCTGTCAGGTCCTGTATACTATATGTCGCCTCCTCCTCATTTTACTCCACTCTATACTTTCCTCCTACTTCCTCTCTACTCTACTTTCCTCCTCTTCTCTATAAATCTCTTGCTCCTCCCTCCTACTACTTACTTCGCCCCCTTTCCCTCCTCCTCCTACTACTACTACTACTACTTTGCCTCCTCCTCCTCCTCCTACTACTACTTCGCCTCCTCCTCCTCCTCCTATACTACTACTACTTTGCCTCCTCTTCCTCCTCCTACTACTACTTCGCCTCCTCCTCCTCCTACTACTACTACTCCTTGCCTCCTCTCCTCCTCCTACTATACTACTTCGCCTCTCCTCCTCCGTATACTACTACTACTTTGCCCTCCTCCCCTTTCGCTCCTTCCTACTACACTACTTCGCCTCCTCCTCCTCCTCCTACTACTACTATCCTTCCGCTTCCTCCTTGCCTCCTCCTACTACTACTACTTCGCCTCCTCCTCCTCCTCCTCCTCCTACTACTACTACTACTACTTTGCCTCCTCCTCCTCCTACTACTACTACTTTGCCTCCTCCTCCTCCTACTACTACTACTTCGCCTCCTCCTCCCCCTCCTCCTCCTACTACTACTACTTTGCCTCCTCCTCCTCCTACTACTAATACTACTTCACCTCCTCCTCCTACTACTAATACTACTTCACCTCCTCCTCCTACTACTAATACTACTTCGCCTCCTCCTCCTGCTCCTACTACTACTTCGCTTCCTCCTCCTCCTACTACTACTACTTCGCTTCCTCCTCCTCCTACTACTACTACTTCGCTTCCTCCTCCTCCTACTACTATTACTTCGCCTCCTCCTCTTCATATACTATTACTACTTCGCCTCCTCCTCCTTCCACATTCCTTTAAAGTGAGAGGGAGGTAGGGAGGGAGAGAAATATTTGGGGAATGGTTATAAGTGTCCCTCGATGGTTAGAGTCAGATGGTAAGATGGGTAGGATGATGGTACAGACATATGGTTATAGTGCCCCTTGGTGGACATTCTCTCGTGGTGACGTAGGGGCAAGAGTGTGGCAGAGGTGGTGAGGACGAGGAAGCTCCATCAATAAACCATACTCGAGATCGATTACGTCCTCTTAAAGACTCCCAGACCACTCAGTGTCGTGTTCTGTCCGTGTTCCGTCATGGTCACGCAGAACTGTGGACGTTTCTTCTTCTCTATGTTATCGCTTGTACTACCTATCATGATCTAAAGAGTAGAATATAATAGTAGTAAATAATAGTAATGATATGTACTACTTAGATCATGGTACCTATATTTTTTTTTATGCGAGGAGGGTGTTGGTGATGTCCTTTCCGCCTCTTCTGATAACCAAGGAGTTGTATTTTTTTCCCCCCGAATGGCTTGTTAGGATAAAGTAAGCGTCTTTTTTGTTCAATTACATTACACGCAATTAAAAGGATCTAGTCATATACATATTTGTTATTGTCGATTATTCTCTCTCTCTCTCTCTCTCTCTCTCTCTCTCTCTCTCTCTCTCTCTCTCTCTCTCTCTCTCTCTCTCTCTCTCTCTCTCTCTCTCTCTCTCTCTCTCTCTCTGTCTTTTTGTTCAATTACCTCACGCAATTAAAAGAATCTAGTTATATACATATTTGTTATTCTCTCTCTCTCTCTCTCTCTCTCTCCTCTCTCTCTCTCTCTCTCTCTCTCCTCTCTCTCTCTCTCTCTCTCTCTCTCTCTCTCTCTCTCTCTCTCTCTCTCTCTCTCTCTCTCTCTCTCTCTCTCTCTCTCTCTCTCTCTCTCTGTACCACCACACGTAACACAGCGAACAAAACCCAAGTGTGCGTTCGTTCCTACATATTTAAAGAACTACCTTACGTCCTTAGACAATCAGTATTAATGACGGGCCTCACAGCGCTGCCACCATGTACTTGTAACACTCCCCCGTCCCTCCAACCAATCATAACTCAATGCCACATTGGTACCGTCCATAACAGTTACGTACTACTTTACATTTTTCACGCAACTGATAGGGAGGACTGAGGTGGGTGGACATGGGAGGGAGTGCATGCATCCGGCTGGCGTGTAGTATATACGCCTTTTTTTACTTTATTTCACCTATATAACTTTATAGAACTACATACTAATACCGATCTTAAGCTAAATTCAGTAAAATATGTTGTTTTTCTTAAGTTTTTTGCTTTATTTTGCAATTTTAGGATACTATTATAATTATACGATGTGGTGAAAGGACTCCAATTCACGGCAATTAGAGTACGATAGCTTGCTAGTTTCGATATCGTGTTGCAAGTCCCGCTATCGTTCTTCAGGGAATTGTTCCTTCGTTGGCAGTAAAATGGATTGCCGCTGCCACGTCTGTTATCTTTCCTCCTCACGCCCTGTCATTATCAGTATGCTTCTGCGTTGTAGCTTATCTTGTTATGACCTGGGGATTTTTCATCTATTGTAACTTAAGAACATAAGACAATAAGAAAGCTACAAGAGGACGCGAGACCTACACGTGGTAGTTCCTGTTAGTTAACACTACCTACATCCACCTTTCATCCCCATCCATGAAATTGTCTAACCTCCTTTTAAAACACCTTATTGACTCCGCACTAACTACCTGATGACTGAGTCCATTCCAATCATCTACCACCCTATTTGTGAACCAGTTTCTCCCTATTTCTTTGTTAAATCTATGCTTTTCCAGTTTGAATCCGTTACTTCTTGTTCTACCCTGATAGCCAGTAAGTACTTTATCACCAACTATAGTTGAATCTTCTATCTATAGATTGCATGATGTAACTTCCTATATAGACACTGTGGTTCGTGTAAGCTCAAGTTCCTCTTTATGGGATTCTCGTGTCCAGTAAAACACTCCACCATTTTTCCACTTATTATTCCAATTTATCTTATTATTCCATTATTCCGTTATTTTCCACTTTCCTTTCTATGACATTAATCCCTTCACGCCCAGATCTTTCCTTTGCTATAAAAAAGTGTTTGTTGTGAGCCATAAAATTAGGAAAAGTCACTTAATATACCAAATTAGTTAGTGCACAGGGATACTAAACAGGTCATATCTATAAAAAGCATTGCTTATATTAATTAAAAATCATCTAATGGTGGTCAAATTACAATGGAAATTACGTTCTGGGCGTGAAGGGGTTAAATCTGCATGGAGTAATAACTGTAATTACCTAACTGTACTTGTATTGCTTCCTCCTGTGGGTAAACGAGTGGTATTCGACGCATACACAACACTCATAGTAATTATAACTGAAATCTATACAATGTTCTGTCCGCTACCTGTCATCTATCATCATTATAACCTCATTATGATGTTGATTGATGCCATGCAAGTATTCGTTTACGATAGTTTTTTTTATCATGATTTGATATTATTCTTTATTCTCACATTCGTTACCTTATCACTGGGAGTCTTGTCATATCAGGAGCTATAAGTCATGTGTAATATATTTATTAAGTAACACGCAAACACTCTCTCTCTCTCTCTCTCTCTCTCTCTCTCTCTCTCTCTCTCTCTCTCTCTCTCTCTCTCTCTCTCTCTCTCTCTCTCTCTCTCTCTCTCTCTCTCTCTCTCTCATCTACGCCTTCTATTGACTGTTGGAAAGAAATATTGGTCACTAATGAAGGCAGAGGAAGGTTGTTAATGAAGTGTTACGGTGAAGGTTGTTAATGAAGTGTTAGAGTGAAGGAGGAAGTACATGTTATTGTGGTAGTAGTAGTAATAGTAGAAGTAGTAGTAGTAGTAGTAGTAGTAGTAGTAGTAGTAGTAGTAGTAGTAGTAGTAGTAAGTAGTAGTAGTAGTAGTAGTAGTAGTAGTAGTAGTAGTAGTAGTAGTAGTAGTAGTAAGTAGTAGTAGTAGTAGTAGTAGTAGTAGTAGTAGTAGTAGTAGTAGTAGTAAGTAGTAGTAGTAGTAGTAGTAGTAGTAGTAGTAGTAGTAGTAGTAGTAGTAGTAGTAGTAGTAGTAGTAAGTAGTAGTAGTAGTAGTAGTAGTAGTAGTAGTAGTAGTAGTAGTAGTAGTAGTAGTAGTAGTAGTAGTAGTAGTAGAAGTAGTAGTAGTAGTATTAGTAGTAGTAGTAGAAGTAGTAGTAGTAGTAGTAGTAGTAGTAGTAGTAAGTAGTAGTAGTAGTAGTAGTAGTAGTAGTAGTAGTAGTAAGTAGTAGTAGTAGTAGTAGTAGTAGTAGAAGCATAAGTAATAATAGTAATGGTAGTAGTAGTAGTAGTAGTAGTAGTAGTAGTAGTAGTAGTAGTAATTGTAGTAGAAGAAATAATTATTTAGGTTGAATTGGTGGTATTTGGTGTAGTGGTTATTGTTACAGTTATGGTTGTGAGGGTGGTGACTGTATAGGCAAGGTTGTGATGGTGGTGTTGGATACAGGTGTAGCTGTGATAGTCTGAACACCATCGGCTCCACCTCACATTGTCTGCTGTATTTTGTGAGTGTGGGAGTGTAACGTGATACAACTCCTATTACAACACCCTTCCTCCTCACTCATTCCCCTCCCTCCCTTCTATCATTGCCCCTTCTCCCCTACCTCACTCCCCTCCTCTCAATGATTACTTTCTTTCCTTCCTTACTTTTCTCCTCTTTACGGTACCATCACTTTCCTATTCTATATTCTCCTCTATTACACCTTCCTCTTATATTATTTTCCCTCCCTCCTTATTCCTCCTCCTTCCTACCGCTCCCTTCCTCTCAGTCATTACTTTCCTTCCCTCCTTTCCTCCTCTCTACCATCACCTTTCATATTCACTGTTCTATATTATTACATCTACCTCTTCCATTATTCTCCCTCCTTCCCTATTCCTACTATCACCTCTACCTTTCACTGTCCTCTATCACACATTCCTCTTCTCCCTCCCTCCCTCTATTCCTCCTCCTTCCCACCGCCCCTCCTCCACGCCACTGAATTAAGGGCAACAACACTAGGACACGTAAAGAGCTACTGAGACTTTCCACGAAACTGTTTAGACAAGCCATCTCACACTTTTTTTAATACAGCGGCTCCTGGTCCAAGTCTTACACATACACATACACACACACACACACACACACACACACACACACACACACACACACACACATATACATATTCGAAGTGACGCTGTAATGACCGTCACCACTCTGACCGTTACGTTACCACTCATAACCGTGACGCCCTGAGGTTTGTGACGACCGAACCGTAGTGATAACAGCTTGATTATGGTGGTGAATAGAATTCTGAGAGAGAGAGAGAGAGAGAGAGAGAGAGAGAGAGAGAGAGAGAGAGAGAGAGAGAGAGAGAGAGAGAGAGAGAGAGAGAGAGAGAGAGAGAGAGAGAGAGAGAGAGGGGGGGGGGGGGGGGGGCAGGTCGATTGAAAGCAAATAGACATGTTTGTATGACGTGCAGACGACTGGAATATGTATGTTGTTATGGCGTGTTCCCGTGAGACGCTGCCGACATTACAGTTTGAGGTGCGATTTATTTTTTATATTTTTCGTTTTTATTTTCTCCAGTTTTTTTTTTTTTTAGCACGCAATGAAGTATCTCTCTCTCTCTCTCTCTCTCTCTCTCTCTCTCTCTCTCTCTCTCTCTCTCTCTCTGTTCCTCTCTCTCTCTCTGTCTCTCTCTCTCTCTGTGTCTCTCTCACTCTCGTCTCCCTTCCTTCCCCCCTATAACGAGAGCGTCGCCTCAAGGGGAGCGTCACACCATTTCTTAATAAAACTATAGACATTGAAAGCTGGGGTTGCCACACAACGCCAGTATTTCTATTTTTTCATGGGGAAAAAGTACTATTGCGGGCATTACTATAAGACTTTTTCTGTTGCTGTTTCGTTACATTAATATATGTAGATAATTTTCTCGCATGTTTTTAATGAAAATGGGACATATTAATGGTAGAATAAGCATTTGTCAAATGATTCACTGCGCGCCCACTATTCCTATTATTATAGTATGAAGGGCCAGGAATATACAACTTTTCCTACACAGAGATAACTTTCTTGATGTATATATATATATATATATAAATGCAACTGACGAATACCAGCAAAGTATATAAGAAACATTCATGTGTACAGCAGTGTGTTGATGCCTGAGGTACGACACTTTCTATAGACTACCACACGTGGGTTTAATCCCAAGCACCCCCTCCCTCCCTTGTCAGCCTCCCGTGCGTTTGTACGTCTGGCAGCGTATCTTCCTGATCCAGTTTTCGAAGATTTCTATATACATATGCTATGCCACTTGGATCCGTAACTTTCTTACAGTCATACTTCACTTGTACAACAATACTGATGTACGTCATATTTATCACGTTCTTATTAATCATGTATAAGACATATACAAGTACTACAGATATTCATTCATATATACGAAGATTGTGATTAACATGGAGATTGAAGTGTATGTAATATGTATGTGAGTAATTCATGATACTATGAAAGTAACTTCATTACTGAGAGGGGCTCTTATGTGGAGTAAACGAAAAAAACAATTTACGAAAAAAGGAATAGTCACCCATGTTGCCCGCACGGGAAAACGGAAAAAATGTAAACAGATCAGTACATGGGACCTCTGGCCTCTGCGTCTAAAGGCCTATTACCGGTGGATTGTCATGATTTTTTTTATGTCAAAAGTATGCTAATGCCGAAATAATCCTAGCTCATTTTCAGATCCATAGCTCGATACATAACTGCAAAAAAATATATAAACTGTTTTTTTTAAAGAAATTCAACTCCTAATAACGTTCTTATATTATCCAATGACTTGCACTGAT
>JACEEZ010021762.1:800299-805299 GCA_016584305.1 Chionoecetes opilio
ATAGTGTTATATTATCAAGAGGCAGCCGTTCTCCTCCCTGTGTATTATAAAGTGTAATTGATCTGAATAAGACACTGCGTATTTTCAGCTGTGTGGGTGCTACTTCCTGTGCGCCTCCGCGACTGTCGGGGACGCCCAGGAGCCTCTTGAGTCCTCGCAGTACAAATGTATCGCGCGGCACAAAACCTGCACGGAAGGTGAGGTAGATGGAAACATTATTTTGCCATTTACGACATTTAAAAAAAAAAATCTTTTTAACCTAACCTAACTTGACCTCTTCCCTAACACCCCCAGCCCTGACAAGAGTTAGATTTGTTCCTACACTTAGCAAATCCCAAATACAAACAATATAGTCTTGCATAATCTGTCGAAAGTCTCATCGTCTCTTGTGATACAGATTGTAATTCCTCAACGATGTGTCTCACTGGAAGGACGTTCGTTCTCAAACGGACGATTTTATAGTTCAAGTAGTTCAAGTAGTAGTATAGTTCATTTTATAGTTATAGAAACCGTTCATATGTTATGTAGCTGTTGACGTTATTTTCCTCAGATGTGGATCTGCAGTGGTTGGTGAGCACGACGGATGGGAACCCGACATTTTCTGCGCAGCCTGGAGGCAGTATTATGGTGTCTGGTAAGTACAGAGGCTGTCTATAGACTGTATAGATCACTCCAACCACTGAGTAAATCATCGGTAAATATGCAGTTTCAACCAATGCTCCCTATTGACCAATACTCTCCTGACATACCTGGGAGGCTGCGCCCCCCCTGCTAGTTAACTAACCTAACCTGGGCATTGATTACGTAACCTAACCTCAATGGGGGGTCTCGCCCCTCTAGACCCCCCTTGTGCTATTATTAATTTCCGACGGCTGTTGCATGTGGGGTTAGAAATACTCCTTATGATGAGAACGAAATGTACAGGATACTTAACACCACCGATCGTATATTGGTTTAAATTGCACATATACCCAAAACTCTAAGTGCAATGTGAAATGGATACAAGAGCAATGTTACTCAAAGTTCAAAGAAGTGATAAGGTTCCATAATCCATATCCTATACTAAACTACTGAACAAAGAGAAATTTCATGTAAGTTAACCTCTATACGTATTGACACTCTCGCCAGGGTTGAGGATGAGTATCGTTAACAAGGGCGAAACAGGAACAGCGCAGAGGTCAGTCCTTAACGCACCCGAGGTTCAGGTTTACTTGGTCTTCGTGAATGCCAAGATGGACTCACCGATGACCATGCCGGCTTTCAACCTGACTGCTAATACGTAAGCTATAGCGAACCAGCAGGGAGGTGTTAGCGTTAAGAGAGAGAGAGAGAGAGAGAGAGGAAGAGAGAGAGAGAGAGAGAGAGAGAGAGAGAGAGAGAGAGAGAAGAGAAGAGAGAGGAAAAAAAGAGAGAAAAGAGAGAACAAAAAGTGTTAAAAAAAGAAAAGAGAGAGAGGGGAGAGAGGAGGAGGAGAGAGAGAGAGAGGAGAGAGAGAGAGAGAGAGAGAGAGAGAGAGAGAGAGAGAGAGAGAGAGAGGGGAGAGAGAGAGAGAGAGAGAGAGAGAGAGAGAGAGAGAGAGAGAGAGAGAGAGAGAGAGAGAGAGAGAGAGAGAGAGAGAGAGAGAGAGAGAGAGAGAGAAAAAAAAAAGTGAAAAAAGAGGAAGATAAAATAGAGAGAAAAAGAAAAAAAGAGAAAAAAAAAATTGAGAAAAAAAAACCTCTTAAACTCTCTCTATAACCACCTCATTAACTTTCTCTAACTACTAATTACCCCTTAATCCCATGCCAGCACCGTGATGGAGGCTGTGGAGTGGAACCGAGCTCAGTACCAGCCCTTTGTTGACATGCTGAGTCAGGGATGGGTGAGGCTGCAGGGCTGGGAGCTGCTGATGACGACGGATGACACTGGGAAGGGTAACTATAATAGTCGTCATCACAACCATCATCACTAACACCATCAACACTAATGGCATTGAACCACCACTTTCATCACTATCATCACTAACACCACCAACACTAGTGGCATTGAACCACCACCTTCATCACTATCATCACTAACACCACCAACACTAATGGCATTGAACCAACACCTTCATCACTAGCATCACTAACACCACCAACACTAGTGGCATTGAACCACCACCTTCATCACTAATACCACCAACACTAGTGGCATTGAACCACCACCTTATCATCACTAACACCACCAACACTAATGGGAAGGGTAACTATAACAATCATCACTATTCTATCATCATAATATATAAATGTTGCGAACAATAATTTTTCTGGCACATACTTAAATCTTATTCTTGATTAATCGACAATTTTTTAGTCATTTGAAGTCTGAATGTTTCTTTTCTTTTCTTTTTTCTTTCTTTTCTGATCTTGTGCAGTGTTGACGAAGGACGAGGAGATGGCGGTGGACGTGACGCAACTGTCTGTGCCCGAGTCCTTCACGGCCAGGCTCGCCCTGATGGCCTTCGTGATCGACCCCTTCAGGAGGACCAACGACACCAACCGCGACAACAACATCGTCATCGCCTGGATAAACATCATGAGTACTTCTAAGGGTGAGTCTGCCCAGCGAATTGTGACCGTCCGACCCTTGGCAATTTTACACGTTCAATCTCATTTCTTCGTAAAACTCGAGAGACGCAGAGTAAGGGGCGATCTGATAGAAGTTTTTAAGTGGATAAAGGGATATAATAAAGGAGAAGTAGGAAAAGTTCTTACGGCTATTAACCAGGGTAGAACAAGAAGTAACGGATTCAAGCTGGAAAAGCGTAGATTTAAAAAAAGAAATAGGGAGAAACTGGTTCACAAATAGGGTGGTAAATTATTGGAATGGACTCAGTAGACAGGTAGTTAGTGCGGAGTCATTAGGGAGCTTTAAAAGGAGGCTAGATAAATTCATGGATGGGGATGAAAGGTAAATGTAGGTAGTGTTAAGTAACAGGAACTACCTCGTGTAGGTCTCGCGGCCTCTTGTAGCTTCCTTACTTTCTTATGTTCTTATGTTCTTCGTACACTGCCTTCTTCAGTTGGCTTTTTTTCTAAAGGATATGATAAAAAGATGCAATGCAGTACATAAGACATATTAGTTTCCACGATATAATTGCAGCTTTGTTTAGTATACAGTATTAAATCACAAGCGTCGAAGGAGCATAGTTGGCGGCTTTATATATTTTTTTTTTTGCTCCTCTGATATTGTTTAGGTCGTGGTGATCCTGGGTGCGAGGTGGTGCCTGATGTGGCGGCGTCCAGCAGGGAGGCGCTGGTGCAGATGAACAACGGGAAGAGGCCGGCCCCCCACAGGTTCATGGTGAGTATACATACACGTAACGGTGACGCGCCCCTCCCTATACACCATGAATATCGATTGCAAAAACATAAAAATTGATGTTTATGTACAGGAACTACCACGTGTAGGTCTCACGGCCTCTTGTAGCTCCCTTATTTTCTTATGTTCTTATTATGTAAATTTCAAAGTATTTTTTGTTTCAAGCACAAAACTGTCTTCACCGAGGTTACAGTGTGATAACTAATGTTGCCTCTTGAAGCTTCCTTATTTTCTTATGTTCTTATTTTCTTATGTGTTGCTGTGTGGGGGCAGGTGAGGCCCGGCGGCGTGGAATTCACCTCTGTGCTTGAAGTGACTGAACGCACGATGAAGAAGAAGCAGGATTTCGCCAAGGCCAACGAGCGTGCAGCCAGACTTGCCAAGCTCAACCTTTGTCCCAGCGGCCTCGAGGACACCGCCTCTAACGACTCCTTGTTGGTGAAGGCGAGGGAGGCAGCCAGTGCCCTCTCGGAATCTCTGTCCATGCTTCAACCAACCGTAAGGATCATTAGAGTGTGAGAACGAGAAGGCATCACATATCATGAAAAAAATATTGCTACTTACTGCACAATCATAATTACTGTTATTACTATTATTTTTGTTGCTGAGGATCATTATAATGTGAGAAGGCATCACATATCATTCGAAAAATATTTCTACTTACTGCACAATCACATTATTATTAACCCCTTGAGGCCCAGAACGTAATTTCCATTGAAATTTGGCTACTATCAGACGATTTTAATGAATATGAGCAATGTTTTATAAATGCGCCTGTTTAATATCCTCGTCCACTAGCTAATTTGGTATATTAAGTTATTTTCGTAATTTTATGACCAACAACATACGATCTTTTTATATATCAAAGGAAAGATCTGGGCGTGAAGGGATTAATACTGTTATTACTCTTATTATTGTTACTGATGTCTTAGTGTGTGATCATCCACCTACATCCTCATTTCCCTCCTGGATGACAGCTGAGCGACGTGATATTGTTGTTATTACTATTATCATTATTGCTGATGTCTTAAAACTGGTCATCCTTCAATTGTCTCTCCTGGATCACAGCTGAACGACATTGCTATCTTACTGTACAATCATTATTACTGTTATTACTACTATTATTGTTGTTATTACTATTATATTGTTGCTATAATCTTCACTTGCCTCTCCTGGATGACAGCTGAGTGACGTGCACGGGCAGGTGTCGGCATTAGTACGGCTGGTGCACAATGCTACCGATATGGCGGCGCGGATACACGGACCAGTGCGCTCGCTCCTACTCCGCGCACTGCCCTACCTCATGTACTGGGGTCCTGTACCTTACCCCGTGGACCACCCCTGCCTCCATGCCCTTAACCCTTACATGCAGGGGAGGGACAACACGGATATGGACATGGATATAGACATGGAGGTTGATATAGATGGACACAACGGTATCATATTTCCCGATGACCATAGTTATCAAGTAGATTCAGGGTTTCACCACGAGTCTGGGGCCGAGGAATACGACCCTCCAGGGCAGGACGACTCGTTTGATTGGACAAGTGGTTCCTCGCCAGCCTCCGGGAAGCAGTACATGCACGGCACTATGGACATGGGACCGTCCTACCCGAGGCCGAGTTCCAATCCGGACCGAACTCACAGGTAATTTCTAT
>JACEEZ010021762.1:810299-882799 GCA_016584305.1 Chionoecetes opilio
ATACCCAGGACGCTGCCTCAAACTACTTCTGCGCACAATGAATATGAGCGACTAGACCCTGCAGCCTTGAAGTCCAAATGTGAGTATAGGTAGAGTTGAAAGTTACTAGAAACATACATACAAGGCGTTCATTCTGCTTCTCAATTTTATCGTTATAGTCTTTTTTTCTTTACCTTCCACCAGACTCGCAAGAATTTAGTTTTTGTTATTTATTTGGAATGAAAATAGGACCCCTCATTTTGAGGCAAATTGTAATTTGTAATTTAGTTCGGAACACAAACCTCTCCCGCCTTTATGCAACTTTCTCCCCAACCCCAAATATGAAGGATAAATATTTTTTCCAGTTTAGCGGGAAAAATGTTGATAGATTTCATCCCACACACTTAGCTGCCGTGGAACGCGAGGGGGGCCAAGGGCCTATTTCGCCACACACTTTGCGCGACGGATTGCTGATTGTCCAAAGGTGGTTTGGTTTTTAGCGTAACTTGGTAAAGGTATATCCACCACCCACACTCCAAGCAAACCGACAGGAATAAAAACCCTGTGCAACTAAGTTTTTGGGGGAATGGTGACTAATTTTCGCATTTTTATGTCGGTACTCACGCATTCCTGTTCCCGTTTTCCCTCTCGAACTCCCTTATTTGCCTTTGGAGTCCGGGTGGCTCTTCGTTGGGGCTTCACTTCTCCTCTCCCCCTCTCTTCACTCTCTCCCTCTCCCGTTTCTTTGTGCTTTCCCCACCCTCTCTTTCCTATCTTCTCTCGTCCCTTCCCCTCGTCATCATCCTTCTCTCTTTTCCTCTCTCTCCTTTTCCCTCTCTCCTCTCTCTTCTCTCTCTCTCTCCTCTCTCTCTCTCTCTCTTTTCGCTCTTCAAATCCCCTTCTCTCTCTCTCTCTCCTCTCTCTCTTCCCTCTCCGTCTCTCTCCCCCTCTCTCTCTCCCCCTCTCTCTCTCTCCTCTATCTTCCTCTCTCTCTCTCTCTCCTCTCTCTCTCTCTCTCTCTCTCCTTCTCGTCTCTCTCTCTCTCTCTCCTCTCTCTCTCTCTCTCTCCCTCTCTCTCCTCTCTCTCTCTCTCTCTCTCTCTCTCTCTCTCTCTCTCTCTTTTCTCCCCCCTCTCTCTCTCTTCTCTCTCTCTCTCTCTCTCTCACTCTCATCTCTCTCCTCTCTCTCTCTCTCTCTCTCTCTTCTCTCTTCCTCTCCTCTCTCTCGTCTCTCCTCCCCTCTCTCTCCCCTCTCTCTCTCTTCTCTCTCTCTCTCTCTCTCTCCTCTCTCTCTCTCTCTCTCTCTCTCTCTCCTCTCTCTCTCTCCCCCTTCCCCTCGTCTCTCTCTCTTCCTCTCTCTCTCTCCTCTCTCTCTCTCTCTCTCTTCTCTCTCTCCCTCTCCCCCTTCTCTCTCTCTCTCCTCTCTCTCTCCACTCTCTCTCTCTCTCTCTCTCTCTCTCTCTCTCTCTCTCTCTCTCTTTCTTTTCCCCTCTCTCTCTCTCTCTCTCTCTCTCTCTCTCTCTCTCTCTTCTCTCTCTCCTCTCTCTCACTCTTTTCTCTCTCTCTCTCTTCTCTCTCTCCTCTCTCTCCCCTCTCTTCTCTCTCTCTCTCAAAAAAAAAATCAAAGCTTAGTGATATGTTCTTATTGAATGACCGTAAAATTTTAACTGATCCTTGTGAAATAGCAAACAACTTCATAATTATTTTGTGAGTATAGGAGTAAACTAGCGGAGGATAGACAACAACAGTCAGATTTTTCACGAATATTACAAAATAGACAGATAAAAACATTTGCAATTCCCCTGTTACGAAAAGGAAATTTTTTAGAAGTTATTAATACTCTCCTAAACTCTTCACCGGGCTGTGAGGGGGTACCTTTTAAATTGATTAAGGAAATCGCAACTCTGTTATCTCCCATTTTTCTGCATGTAATTAATTCGACTTTTTCAAGTGGTAAAATTTCCATATGCAATGAAAGTTGCAAGAGTTACCCCAATACATAAGCTGGAGATAGAAGAGAAACTTAAGAAACCACAGACCATTTCAGTATTGAACTCATTTAGAAAATAACTGAAAAATTAAAATGTGCATAAGAATATATGCTTTTGTCAAACCCCACATAGTTTTAACAGAAGCGCAGAAAGGGGATTCAACGGGGCAGATCCCAGAACCCAGCACTTATCTCATTCCTAACGATACTTTGACATCTTTTGACAAAAGAAATTATACTGTAGCAACATTTTTAGACTTATCCAAGGCTTTTGCCCAGTGGATCACCATATCCTATTAAACAAATTAGAGCATTAACGGCATCAGAGGAACAACGAACAGATGGTTTAATTCATATCTAATTTAATCGTAAGCAGTATGTCCAGTACAACAACATGTCTTCATCTACTCTAACATTTCTTCTGGTGTGCCTCAAGGATCCATATTGGGACCCTTGCTTTTCCTTTTATATATTAACGACATTAAAAATTCTAGCACATCATTAAATTAATTTTATTTGCAGACGATTGCCATTATATAAAAGCCACCCAACTTACGCCCTCTTGATGTCAACAGTCAATGAAGAATTAAATAATGTTACCAAATGGATAAAAATAATAAATTAACACTCAATTTTTGAAAAATCTAATTACATGATTTTTTCCACAGAAATAAAAAAAACCACCTAATTTGAGTAATTAAGAAATTTAAAAACATGGAAATAAAAGAAGTTATAAGTCAAAATTCCTAGAAGTAACTATTGATAATAAAATATCTTGGAATGTGCACATAAAACGTAAATTTTAAAGTAAATAAAATGAGTGGCATCTTGCAGCTCACACGTCACTAACTTAACAGGGAGGCACTGCGACATGTCTACCACACTCTAGTTTACCCCAACATATATATTGTAACGCAGTTTGGGCCAGTGTGCCACCTTCTAATATAAAATCACTCATTATTTTTACAAAAGAGTAATTAGAAAAATTACAGTATAAAGAAGATATGAAAAAACCTACAACCTGTTTTTAAATGCCAAATTACTAAAAATAATTAAATAGATATATATTTTTGTGTCTTTTTGTCTATAAATTTTTGCATAATTTTTATAGAAAATACTTTTTTTTTCGAATTCGCATTAATGAAGATACAGACTAAAGGTGTTTTATGTTTTAGAGATTCCAACAGTACTTTCAAACCAATCACCAACATGTATCGTGTATCACCGGCGCGAAAATATGGGAAAGAAAATTTCCGTTGGACTTAAAACAAACCTAACCTTGACTAGTTTTAAAAATTGTCTCAAGAAGTTCCTCTTATTGCCCAATACCAGCAACAGTTAATCGACATAATATGTGTAATATATGTGTATAAGTATATTCATGTTTATGTGTAATAGGAATCTGTATATAAATATGTTTGTTATTTATGTGTACTTTGTACTAGTATGGTAAGTTTATGTATGCGTATTTGCTCGTATGTGTGTGTATGCGTATTTTGCTCGTATTGTGTGTTACGTATTTGCTCGTATGAACATGTGTAATTTTGTGTATGTATGTGTGCATATTTACTCGTATGTATATGTATGTGTATTCGCTCGTATGTGTATGTGTGTGTATTTGCTCATATGTGGGATGTGTGTGTATTTGCTCATATGTTTTATGTTGGGTGGGTGTATTCGCTCGTATGTGTAGGGGTGTATTTGCTCATATGTGGTATGTGGGTGTGGTGTATTTTGCTCGTATGTGTATGGTTTTGTGTATTTACTATGTGTATGGGGTGCGTTTTTTGATCGTATGTTTTTTGTGTATGTATACGTATTTAGTCCCTATGTGTATTTGTATGTGTTTAATTAAATTTGATATCTTCAAGTGTGTATTTTAATTTGGAGCCTTTAAGAGAGTTTACCTCTCAACAGGCTCAGCCAATTTTTATAATTATGTATTATGTTTTTATTACATTATAACTGTTTGGCTAAAAATGTATAAATCTTTCCCTTTTCTTCTTCTCTCTTCGTTCTCTTCCTCTCTCTCCCCTTCTCTCCTCCTTCTCTCTCTCTCTTCTCTCTCTCCTCTCCTCGTCTCTCTCCCTTCTCTCTCCTCTCCCTCTCTCTCCCTCCTCTCCTCCTCTCTTTTCCTCTCCTCTCTCTCCTCTCCTCTCCCCCCCCCCCCCCCCCCCAGGGTAAAAAGCCTCGTCGTACCCTCTCCACCCCAAGGGTCTTGGCGAGCACGTGCCCCGGCCCATTTAAGCAAGTGTCGTGCCGCGGCGACGAGAGCAACCTGCAGCGTGCACTCACCGCTGGGGCAAGAACCCGGGGGTAGGCGAGGGCGTGGCCGGGGGCGAGGTGTGTCCTTTACCGCTCACCTAATCACTAACAAAACTACTTAAAACAATTTGGACGCGGCAGGCTCCACAGAGAGTAATGAGAAGTCACACCTATACTCTTTTTTTCTAACGAGGTGAAAAATCCCCAGACCCCTTGGGTGCTTACTGATTGATATTTGATGGCAGGAGAAGAGAAAAGTACAGTTCTTCTAAATTTCGGTTGTTTTTTTCAAGTTAACCATATTATCAGGTAAACTTAGGCATAATTTTAAGTATGAAACCTTAAGATAAAATTGAATTTTTGCCTCGTTAAAAAAAAAAAATGCTAAGTCAATTATTTATTTTTATTGTATGTCCTAATTTCCTTTTTACTACCTAGCATTTTCCTCATTATACCAAACAACTCTTCTTCTTTTTTCTACGCAGAGGAAATTTCATTATAAAGTTTAGGAGCCGCCGGCCAAATGCATAATGTTGTTTTGCGGTCGATAGAAAACATCCCCAAATCGTTGCCAAGAGTTTGTTGCTTGTTTGCCGGTCTGGAAATATCTGTGATTTGTGTGCCTTGAAAATAATATAATCACCAATAGTACCCTATAGAATATAGATAATATATGCATAACGTATAAAGGATCCTATTTTTTATATTCACTCCGTCACAGTCATAATGGTCTATGGTCTTGCATTCCCGTTGTTCTGACTTTGCATTCCTGGTGAGTAACGATCAAGAATTGTTCCTGACTTATAAATCAAAAGTCATGCAAAGATGGTAATCGTGTGTAACAATCATATATATTTGTGGTGGTATAGGTACTGCATCTCAATACCTATTTAGTTGTCACAAAAATCCTTCCCTATTTTGGAATCCAAAACTTTTGATGAAATTCTTAAATGATAGGGTTATAGTCTATACTTATCCACAAGTGCTTGTGGGCCCTTCGGACCCATGTATTGATGTTTGTCGTACACACACACTCACACACGCACGCAAACGGACACGCACGCACGCACACACACATACACACACACACGCACACACACACGCATGCATGCTTGCATGCTTGCACACACACAACACACACACACACACACACCAAACAAACGGTAAGTACATGAGTCTACGGAGTAAGTGACATGCGGCAAGACGTTACCGGAGAGTTTCTTCCTGTCATCTAATACTCCTAAGTGTTTTTAGCCCAAAAACCCCCTTCAAAATTATTCAATCAACATGGTACCAAGCCGCTTACCACCTACGATTTATTTGCGATTTTTTGAGCCTACTCTCATCAAAATTGAATTTACAGTTTCGGCTACCCAAAACAGACAGACTGACAGACAGAGACACGGCTACTCCTAGTATAGTAGATGTTTTTTCAAAGATTTTATTGGCTGTATTTTCATTGATATGGATTTATTGATTTTTTTCCATTGATTAAAATGTCTAGATTGAATCATCTTTCCTACAACCATTACAGTTGTAGGCTCAACAACTTCGGCTAATGCAACAACCTGGGATACTTCTTGTATTACTTATTATATTTAAATTACTCATTATATCTTACTATATGGGATCTGACTTATTAGATACGCTGCCGACGGGGATGCTGAGTCGGAAACAATTTCGTGTATCAGCCCATCAAAAGTTGTTTAATCATTGCATAGATGTTTCTGATGACATTTAATAAATATGTATCACTTACTGATGTATTTTCTAGATGCCTTACAGTAGCCTACCTACCTCAGGAACTACCACGTGTAGGTCTCACGGCCTCTTGTAGCTTCCTTATGTTCATATGTTCTTATGTTCTTACATCCCGCCTCAAAAAAACAAAACAAAAAAACACGAAAGATCTGCCATGAAACAATATCTTTATCGTGATCATGATATATCTATTCAAGCTCTAAATCTTGGTCTTAGTTATTTTTTTTATCAGCCTGCTATGTGCCGTTAGCGTGATGATGCAATACGTTACATCAGCATACAGATAGGATAGATAGGCTGCACAGGAAACTGAAGATAGCATACGTGGGATATGGGGACACGCTTGCCAGATATGATAAGGGGACATTAAAAAATCAGGTCACGCGTTTTCTGGTAATTTATTACCCCCTCCCCAACTTGTCACGCTATGTAACACATGTCCAGACCCTCCCCCCCCCCCCCTAGAAAATGATGTAACACCAGCTAGTACAAAAATCCCTCTTATAAATTAGTAGTTTCCATTTTATTTATATAATAAAAGATGTGTAGCTTAAATACCTGCAAATTATCATCTTCAGATTTTTTGTCATTTTTTTATCTGAAAATGTTATGTAACACAAAGCTGCACCCCTCACCCCTCCCCACTGTCATACTCATAACACTTCCCCCTCCTCCCCTCCCCCCTTATGCGTTACGATTTTTTTTTTAACAGCCCCCTATCTACATTTTCCTTAATTTCGCCTTCAAGGATAGCCCAGCAAACACACTACGTAAAGCGGCTATCACACGGTGCGTTTCGTCGGACTGTTTCGTCGAACTTGCCATTTGGTTGGACTGTTTGGTCGAACTTCGAGGGTCATTTCACCGAACATGTTCGACGAAATGGTTTTGTGAAATTATACAAAATGTTGCACATACGTCGAACATACTCTGGGGTCAAAATAAGTCTATACTTTTTCTGTAAGTTATAAATAGTTTTAGCAATTATTAAGCATTGAAATGAACACCATCATATAATACGTTACAGCAAAATGAATACAGATCAGTCTATATTATATATGTGATAGATTTTCAGAAATATGAAGCTGATTTGATGTGTTTGCGGTAGAATGATTACTAGTAAAATATGAGATCTGAGAAGTATACCGGGGAGAAAATGGAAATGATGAGTGTGGTTTTCACTGAAATGGGATGTGAAATGAATGAGGTGGTTGAAAGGACAGGAAGAGAATGGCTGTTATTGCTGCTGGGACTGTGTGATGACTGGTGAGACAAGGGGACGGATGATTGAGACAGGGAAAGAGTTTGGAGAGAATGTGGTGTTTGTTTGTTTGTTTAGAGGATAATTCCTCAGAGCCATAGTGATCTACCGCTCGGGCTTAGTGTTGGGGGAAGCCACCACCCCGGGAGGGGGGTCACAAACCCCCGGCTAACACCCGGTACCCATTCACTGCTGGGTGGACAGGGGCTCGGGTTTTAAGAAGACCGCCTGTCTGTCTTCGCTCCGCCCGGGGATCGAACCCGTGACTTCTCGGTTGTGAGCCGAGCGTGCTAACCAGTACACTACGGGGCCACTTGTAATATCAAGATCCGGTAAAATGGACGAGGACTGCGCGGTCCTTTCCTGAGACACTGACTACATATGGTATTATTTCACACTAGGACCGAAATTGCTTACACAATTGGGCGTGTGGTTTTTGGCCATTGGGCAGGCGGGCGGGCCGCCCGCCACAGGTTTCGGTGGCCACAGGTAACAGTGGCCGGCGGCCGCCCGCCACTCGATTTTGGGCTCTGCTACGCCCTGCTGGGATAAAATTATTACCCTAACCTAACCGAACCTAACCTTCTAACGGGAGGGGCTCCGTCCCCTTCGACCCCCTGACGGGAATATTAACCTAACCGACTTAACCTAACCGGCGCGCAGTTCTCGTCCACTATAACCCATTTAGCTCACATGAACGCGTCTTCATCTGTCGCTGTTCTCTTCTAACAATCACCTCCTCCCTTTTCATCACCAGTAGCTACGTATATATGTGCCCCTAAAGTTAAAACATTAACAAAAAATCTCCGCGCCTCTCGCTGTCATCGCTTCATCTTTGTTTGTTATTGTTGGGTGAAGCGGTTGGCCCAACCGTGTGCTAGATGTGTTGTCAGTGTTCGACGAACAGGTCCAACCAAATGCTTGTTTGGTTCGACGAAACAGCCCGACGAAACGCCTCGTGTGATACCCGCTTAAGCCTTACGTTTGAGAAGGTAGCGTTTTGGTAACGTTAGGAAAATTCGTAATATATACGTAAATCATATGTTCACTCTTGAATTGTCTATGTTGTATTTAGGTAGTGTTTGGTTACGTCGCTACGATACGTTTTTTGAACGTAATTAAGACGTTACAGAAATACGTGTTTCTTCTATAGTACCTAAGTACTATAGAACGTAGTACGTAGAACGATATAGTACGATATAGTACGTAGTGGTTTTACGTTTCAATTACGTACTTATAACATCATGATCAGAGCTGGGCAGTATTTAAATACATTTGTATTTAAATACGTATTTAAATACAGTTCTGTATTTAGAAATGTATTTATAAATACATTGGTTGTCATGTATTTAAATACAGTATTTAAATACTTTTATGAGTATTTAAATACATTGTATTTAAATACTCATAATATAAAAATGTAAATACTTTTTTATCAGTTAATTTGGTCATAAACCCGCCCAACTACATGGCAACTGATGTTAAAGTGAACCAGTGTCTCCACTTGCAAGGAAATGTCCTTCTTTTAAGGAAATTTAGGCCTGAGAAGGAAATTTCTAAGAAAACCCAAAATCTAAGGAAATCCATTTTTTCCGGAGATGTTAATATTTGTGTGTATTTAAAATGTATTTAAATACAGTTGATCATAGACCACTGTATACCTGGACTGCGCACGGAATATCGGCCTGTCGCGCAAGGGCCTGAAGTCGGAGGGCCGCTCGGATTCATATATATATATACGGATCATATTGACTGGTTTATCAATATATATGATATACTGTAATCTTCGTAAATGTTTGTTCTATAATATTATCAAATAAAAAACAGTAAAACACGCTAAAGAAATGCCATTACGAGACTTTGAAGAAATATGCATGAACTTAATATTGACTTCAACTCTTCGCCATTTAAAACTTTGCGCGTCAACTTTTATCATGCAGGGTATCAATAGAAGCGTAATTGTATTAGCTTTCCATTGCTATATTTCGTTATCTGATAAATGAATTAGAACCATGCATAAATTAGCTTTAACTAAATAAATAAAATCATCAATCGGGTAATTTTCCCGATTGATGAGGTTATTTATTTAGTCAACGCTAATTTATACATGGTACTAATTCATTTATCAGAAAATGAAATATATAAGTAAATAAATAATATCATCAATCGGGAAAATTATCCGATTGATGATTTTATTTATTTATTTAACGCTAATTTATGCATGGTTCCAATTAATTTATCAGATAACGAAATACATCAATGGAAAGCTAATAAAATTGCGCTTCTATTGATACCCTTCATGATAAAAGTTGACTCGCAAAGTTTTAAATGGCGAAGAGTTAAGTGAATATTAAGTTCATGCATATTTCTTCATAGTCTCGTAATGGCATTTCTTTAGCGTGTTTTACTGTTTTTTATTTGATAATATTATACAACAAACATTTACGAAGATTACAGTATACCATATATACTGATAAACCAGTCTATATGATAGTCCATAGACCACTATATCTCCTTGTCGGGCGCCCCGCAGGCCCCTATGCAGCCCCGCAATGGGCCCCAGACATAACTACGCCACGGTTTGTTTACATCGGTGCATTGTGGGGATAAGTCGGGGTCGCCGCGGGTGGACCTACGAAGGGAAAACTACGGCGATGGAAGAATTTATAATTATTTTGCGCGAAATTGATATTCCAGGGGCTATATTACTGTGCTCTGTTCTCGCTGAGAACACTATTGAGAAGACCTGAGGTAATGGCTGATATGCAGAGGCTTCTAAACCAAGAAAACAGAGTCATAACAGAGCCTCGTCAAAAGGTAAGCAACTGGTAGGTACGTAATGTGTCCCTACCACTTGCTTACTTCTTAATGAGACTGATGTGACTGTTTTCCTGGTTTAGAAGCCTTTGCACATCAATCATCACCTTAGGTCTTCTCTATGTTGTCAGCGAGCACAGAAATATAGCACCTGGAATATCAATTTTGCCCAAAACAACTCTAAATTTTTTCAGCGTCGTAGTCTTCTCTTTGTAGGTTGTATATATTCATGGTTATGATAGTATTAAAATACCTTATTAATTGAGTTCCTTTTGTTGTCTTTCCTCATAATAAGTAGTGGTACATCATGGTTTAAGTGTTACTTGACGAGCCAATGAATACTCTTGAGTCTATACCAACATCACCAACCTTTGCTTTGATTTATCTTATTACTCCATCGGTATCCGGTCATTTCGCCCACATGCCATTTCGCCACACCATTGAGTCATTTCGTCACACCATGGAGTTATTTCGCCCACACTATGGAGTCATTTCGCCCACACTATGGAGTCTAGGAGCTAGGAGGTTAGGTTATATTTGTTTAGTGTGTCGAGAACTCCCCCAACCCCCCGCTAGGAGGTTAGGTTAGATTTGTTTAGGTTAGGTTAGGGTAGGTTAGATTTGGGTAGTTTAGGTTAGATTTGGTTAGGTTAGGTTAGGTTAGATTTGGTTAGGTTAGGTTATCGGTGGGTCAAGCCCCCTTGCTAGGGTAGGTTAATTTTGGTTTGGCTAGGTTTATTTTGGTTAGGCAATTTTCTCTAGATATAAGGAAATTACCCTAGATCTAGGGAATTTTAACCCCCTACACAACTCTTTAATTACGTGTTTCCGATGCATAATTTGTTCCCCACCCGAAAACCCCGCATTCCCACAGGTCCCCAAACTTGTTTGGGGGAAGTGGGAGAGTATGGGCAAACACTAGAAATTTACCGTCATTTCGCCCAAGGTTACAGGTGGTTCATTTAATTTCTGCCAGAGGAAGATATAGTTACATGACTCCGTGACATGGATCGTGTGGGCGAATTGACTTTAGAGTGGGCGAATTGACTCTTACATGTGGGCGAATTGACTCTTACATGTGGGCGAAATGTCTTGTGGGCGAATTGACGTGTGGGCGAAATGACCGGTAACTACTCCATCCATAAACAAGTTGCATAACCACGGTGACATTACCCATCCTTGCCTCATTTTACCTGGTACTGTCGTCTACCGATATTTTTATCCCTACACAAATCGGGAAAACTCGCCGACGGTAATGGTTAGGTTAGATCTTGCTTTGATTTATCTTATTACTCCATCCATAAACAAGTTGCATAACCACGGTGACATTACCCATCCGTGCCAAATCTAACCTATCCTAACCTAACCAAATCTAACCTAACCTAACCTAACCAAATCTAACCTAAACTACCCAAATCTAACCTACCCTAACCTAACCTAAACAAATCTAACCTAACCTCCTAGCGGGGGGTTGGGGGAGTTCTCGACACACTAAACAAATATAACCTAACCTCCTAGCTCCTAGACTCCATAGTGTGGGCGAAATGACTCCATAGTGTGGGCGAAATAACTCCATGGTGTGACGAAATGACTCCATGGTGTGGCGAAATGGCATGTGGGCGAAATGACCGGATACCGATGGAGTAATAAGATAAATCAAAGCAAAGGTTGGTGATGTTGGTATAGACTCAAGAGTATTCATTGGCTCGTCAAGTAACACTTAAACCATGATGTACCACTACTTATTATGAGGAAAGACAACAAAAGGAACTCAATTAATAAGGTATTTTAATACTATCATAACCATGAATAAAAATATGTACAACCTACAAAGAGAAGACTACGACGATGAAAAAATTTAGAGTTGTTTTGGGCGAAATTGATATTCCAGGTGCTATATTTCCGTGCTCACTGACAATATAGAGAAGACCTGAGGTGATGGCTGATGTGCAAAGGCTTCTAAACCAGGAAAACAGTCACAGCAGAGTCTCATTAAGAAGTAAGCAAGTGGTAGGGACACATTACGTACCTACCAGTTGCTTACCTTTTGACGAGGCTCTGTTATGACTCCGTTTCTTGGTTAGAAGCCTCTGCACATCAGCCATTACCTCAGGTCTTCTCAATAGTGTTCTCAGCGAGAACAGAGCACAGTAATATAGCACCTGGAATATCAATTTCGCGCAAAATAACTCTAAATTCTTCCATCGCCGTAGTTTTCCCTTCGTAGGTCCACCCGCGGCGACCCCGACTTATCCCCACAATGCACCGATGTAAACAAACCGTGACGTAGTTATGAGTAGGGTCCAAAACATTGTCGCGTGAACAGTCCAGGTATACAGTGGTCTATGAGTTGATGTATTTAGTATTTAGTATTTAAATACATTCAATATATTTAGTGCCCAGCTCTGAATACACACATTCATGAGTCATGACTTGAAAGTCAAGCTAGATAATTGTTGTTTCGGAGACGGGACAATATGACCTTATGCAGTATCTCGTTTCCTGTATGTTATCATATGTCATCATGTCACAATTACACACACACACACACACAACACACACACACACACACACACACACACACAACACACCACACCACTTATTTTATTTTTATTATATGCTACTAAACCCTAGCCAATCGTCTTCCCCACTTATAAAACAAAAAAACACTAAAACTCCTGAAATCCTTAAAAAACACATTAAAACCTAGCCAATCCCCTTCTATGCTTACTAAATGACTTACTTATTCTTAATTTACTTCTTTAATAGCTTCTTCTTAACCCCTTCACCCCCAGATCTTTCCTTTGCCACATAAAATCGTCTGTTGTTAGCTATAAAATTACGAAAAAGTAACTGATTATACCAAATTAGTTAGTGGACAAGGATACTAAACAGGTCATAGCTCTAAAAATATTGCTTACATTTACCAAAAATTGTCTAATGGTAGTCATATTACAATAGAAATTACGTTCTGGGCCTCAAGGGGTTCATTTAATTCTTAACTTACTAAAAATTCCACTCCCCTTCTGTGCTTACTAAACCCTATCCAATTATTTTCCCACCTTAAAAAAACACTAAAAAAACAATAAAACTCCTAAAATTCTTAAAAAAACACATTAAAATCTATCCAATCCCCTTCCCACCTTATCAAAACCTATTAAACCCTAGCCAATCCCCTTCTATGCTTACTAAACTCTATTAAACCCTAGCCAATCCTCTTCCTCCCTTAAAAAAAACAATAAAAAACCAAAAAACTTCAGAAATCCTTAAAAAAAAGCATCAAAACTTAAGAGAATGTGTGTGGGTGTGTGTGTGTGTGTGTTGTGTGTGGTGTGTGTGTGTGTGTGTGTGTGTGGTTGAGGGTGTGTGTGTGTGTGTGTGTGTGTTGTCATGTATTTCAATACAGTATTTGAATTTTTGTATACATATACAAAATACATATACATATACATACAAATACATATAGGCTACATATACATATATACAAAATAAATACAAATATTTAAATACTTTTATGAGTATTTAAATACATTGTATTTAAATACTCATAATATAAAAATGTAAATACATTTTTATCAGTTAATTTGGATATAAACCCGCCCCACTATCTGGCAAACCCTGACGTTACAGTGAACCAGTGTTTCCACTTGCAAGGAAATTTCCTATATGAAGGAAATTTAGGCCTGAGAAGGAAATTTCTAAGGAAACTCAAAATCTAAGGAAATCCTAAGGAAATCTATTTTTTTCGGACATGTTAAATTTTGTGTGTATTTGAAATGTATTTACAAATGTATTTAAATACAGTTGATGTATTTAGTATTTAGTATTTAAATACATTCGTAAAATGTATTTAGTATTTAAATATATTTCTCCCATGTATTTAGTATATAGTATTTAAATACATTCAATGTATTTAGTGCCCAGCTCTGATCATGATGTAACGTGATATTAGAGGATTCAAAAACATTATATATACCTAATGAATATGTGGATACATATGTTAAAGATACGTAAGTATTACGTTAATATGACATAAACCGTTATCCACGTGAATTCCAATCGGCGTTATGGTGAAAATCAGGTGACTTATATCAGGTAGATCTATATACACGAAATAACGTACAAATTACGTAGAACATTCACGTGACAAAATCACCTTTTTAGCACGTTTATAGCACCTTTAATTATTTATTTTTATTTACGATTTTGTGACGGAAATACATTTGGTTCACATTCAAAATACGGTTGCTTGGATGAAGAAATTTAATTTCAAGTAAATAGTAAATTTCAGGTTATTATGCATGTACTGTTTCTTATTATAGTCTATGTAGAAACGTTTTCTATTAGGTTCATATTAGAGAAAATGTTAATTAATACGGTATACTATTATAAGTTCTAGTAAATCAAATTGTATTATTTGTTATGCTTATTATATAATCAAATGTAATGATTTCAAACTTTTAAACGGTAAACTTAAAATATATTCAAAACTATAATCAATAAAAAAGTCACATACATGATATAATGGGATATTGGGACTACTTAGATTTTCATTTTTGTAGGATTCAAATATATCTGAAGGAGTATATATTTTCACATTGACCCTCCTCCCAGCAGAGAACCATCGTCCACGCGGACCACGCTGACAACGACACCCCCCATGCGGCGCCGCCGGCGGCCGCCCCCATAGTCCAGCGGATATGTGCACAATATATACCAAACCCTGCATTTTTTAGTAATAACAACCGTACTTGGAACAAAGTTAGAACATGCATATACAATCCATTTTGGATATGGAGCCACTGAAAATAATCTTCAGTGTAGGTATGGCAGCTATTTTAAAATTGGTCGCCTCACGGACGCTACTCAAATTACGCGGGTGACTTTGTCTCCTCCCCCTATGCCGTCACAGCTCATCTCAGCGTTCTGATTGGTCAAGCCGGTCCTGAGAGACATGAGCCACGCGAGAATGCGTGTGTGTGTGTGTTTGCGAGAGAGAATGCGTGTGTGTGTTTGAGAGAGAATGCGCGTGTGTGTGTGTGTGTGTGTGTGTGTGTTTGAAAGGGAATGCGTGTGTGTGTGTGTTTGAGAGAGAGAATGTGTGTGTGTGTGTGTGTGTGTGTGTGTGTGTGTGTGTGTGTGTGTGTGGTGTGGTGTGTGTGTGTGGCGTGAGAGAGAATGTGTGTGTGTGTGTTGAGAGAGAATGCGTGTGTGTGTGTGTGTTTGAGAGAGAGAATGCGTGTGTGTGTGTTTGAGAGAGAGAATGCGTGTGTGTGTTTGAGAGAGAGAATGCGTGTGTGTGTGTGTTTGAGAGAGAATGTGTGTGTGTGTGTGTGTGTGTTTGAGAGAATGCGTGTGTGTGTGTTTGAGAGAGAATGCGTGTGTGTGTGTGTGTGTGTGTTTGAGAGAGAGAATGCGTGTGTGTGTGTGTTTGAGAGAGAATGCGTGTGTGTGTGTGTTTGAGAGAGAGAATGCGTGTGTGTGTGTTTGAGAGAGAGAATGCGTATGTGTGTGTGTTTGAGAGAGAATGCGTGTGTGTGTGTTTGTTTGAGAGAGAATGCGTGTGTGTGTGTGTGTGTGTGTGTTTGAGAGAGAATGCTGTGTGTGTGTGTGTGTGTGTGTGTTTGTGTGTGTGTGTGTGTGTGTGGTGGTGTGTGTGTGTGTGTGTGTTTGAGAGAGAGAACACGTGTGTGTGTGTGTGTGTGTGGTTTGAGAGAGAGAATGCGTTGTGTGTGTTTGTTTGTTTGAGAGAGAATGCGTGGTGTGTGTGTTTGTTTGAGAGAGAATGCGTGTGTGTGTGTGTGGTGTGTGTGTGTATGTTTGAGAGAGAATGCGTGTGTGTGGTGTTTGAGAGAGAATGCGTGTGTGTGTGTGTGTGTGTGTGTGTGTGTGTGTGTTTGAGAGAGAATGCGTGTGTGTGTGTGTGTGTGTGTGTGTGTGTGTGTGTTTGAGAGAGAATGCGTGTGTGTGTGTGTGTGTTTGCGAGAGAGAATGCGTGTGTGTGTGTTTTGTTTGTTTGAAAGAGAATGCGTGTGTGTGTGTTTGTTTGAGAGAGAATGCGTGTGTGTGTGTGTGTGTGTTTGAGAGAGAGAATGCGTGTGTGTGTGTGTGTGAGTGTTTGAGAGAGAGAATGCGTGTGTGTGTTTTTGAGAGAGAATGCGTGTGTGTGTGTGTGTGTGTGTGTGGGGTGTGTGTTTTGTGTGTGTGTGTGTGTGTGTGTGTGTGTGAGAGAATGCGTGTGTGTGTTTGAGAGAGAATGTGTGTGTGAGTGTTTGAGAGAGAGAATGCGTTTGTGTGGTGTGTGTGTGTGTGTGTGTGTTTGAGAGAGAGAATGTGCGTGTGTGTGTGTGTGTGTGTGTATGTGTGTGTGTTTGAGAGAGAGAATGCGTGTGTGTGTGTTTGTGAGAATGTGTGTGTGTGAGTGTTGAGAGAGAGAATGCGGTGTGTGTGTGTTTGAGAGAGAATGTGTGTGTGTGTGAGTGTTTGAGAGAGAGAATGCGTGTGTGTGGTGTTGAGAGAGAATGCGTGTGGTGTGTGTGCGTGTTTGAGAGAGAATGCGTGTGTGTGTGTTTGAGAGAGAATACGTGTGTGTGTGTGTGTGTTGAGAGAGAATGCGTGTGTGTGTGGTTTGAGAGAGAATGCGGTGTGTGTGTGTGTGCGTGTGTGTGTGTGTGTGTGTGTTGAGAGAGAATGCGTGTGTGTGTGGTGTTGTTTGTGAGAGAGAATGCGTGTGTGTGTGTGTTTGAGAGAGAGTGCGTGTGTGTGTGTGTGTGTGTGTGTGTGTGTGTGTGTGTGTTTGGGGTTTGTGTTTGAGAGAGAATGCGTGTGTGTGTGTGTGTGTGTTTGAGAGAGAATTCGTGTGTGTATGTGTGTGTGTGTGTGTGTGTGTGTGTGTGTGTGTGTGTGTGGTGTGTGTGTGGGGAGAGAGAGAGAGGAGTATGATTATGTATGTAGGTATGATCTTTATATATCTCTCATTTCCCATAGTTGTATATACGAATCTTAGAAGCATTATATCTTTGTCCCGTAAGAATAATTGCCCTTTAAACTATCACTGGCGGCCTCTATACCACCAAATATGGCTTTAACTATCATAGGAACACATTATATTTCTTATTGCATGATCTGTCCATGAACCCAATGGTATTGACACAATTGACACACAAATATGTTCTCTCACAAAAAATAAAATGATTGGCGGCCATCTTTTCTCGAAATAACTACTAAAACCTTAATGATTGGAAATTTACCGCAACAATCTTATGTCCATCGGAATTATTATCCATTAAAACATGGATATAGGCACAAAACGTATGCTTGCATGTGAAATAACTCCTGATTTATAATGAAAAATGCCCTTTAGTGGCGGCCATTTTTTCAAAATGGCCGCCATGCTATATTTGGTTGGCTCCATATCCAGTTTTTGTTGGATATGCATCTTTTAACACTGTACCAAGTTTGGATGTTATTACTAAAAAATGCAGGGTTTTGCACATATCCGCTGGACTACCAGGCTCAAGGTGCTGCAGTGGAATGCCCAGGGCCTCCGCCCCAAGAAACATCAGGTGCTGCAGGCCATCTTCGAGGAGGACCTTGACGTGGTTCTCCTACAGGAGACGCTCACACCTGCTGACTTTAAGTGGCGCATTGCGGGCTACAGTCTCCACTCGCTCCCTGCCACTGAGGGCACCCGTGGCTGCGTGACGCTGGTGAGGAGCGCCATCCCTCACCGCAGAATCACCGACCCGGCGCACTGTGGTGATGGCGTGGAGGCCTTGGTGGTGGAGCTGCACGTGGGAGGACTCGACCTCACTGTGTAGAACCTGTACAGGAGCCAGCGACACCAACTGGAGGCAAGGGAGCTGCTCACCATGGCATCGCACACTAGCCTCCTAGTGGGGGGCGATTTTAACGCCCACCCCCCATCCTGCAGTCGTGTCGGCAACCCCCTGACGGGTCGTCCCCTAGAGTGTTGCTCGAGGGGTCCCTCAACCCCTTCCTAACCCCGGGGACCCCACCCACGCCCGGAGGGGGCGACTGGACCTTACCTTGGTGTCGGTGACCTGGCGGCCGGCGCATGTGGAGGTGCCCCCTACGCCACCATGACCATACGCCCCCTCACCACCCTCACGGGGCGCCGCCGACCCCGCCCGGGCCCTCCGCCGCGAGGGAAACATCAAAGGGCGGACTGGGGGCAATTTTCAAGCTTCCCTTGACGAGTGGGGGCACTTATGACCACCCGACGACCTCACCAAAGGAAGGGACCTCAGGGCCCCCTTTCAGGGGGCAGCCGACCACCCATTCCTAAGTGCTCTCCGGCCGCCCCCACCGCCCCGTGGGTTCACAACGAGGACGCGGGGAGCCAACCAGAGTCAACCTGCCAGAAAGCTGTATAAACGACAGCCCAACCCCACCAACCTGCGACTGTTCGGGATGGGGACTCGCGCTCGGCAGGTGTCTAGGGGGGCCAGGGGGGCCCAAGTGGTTGGAGTGGGCGCCCCTTCAACCCCACACCTCTGTGGGCCCAGTGTGGGGAATGTCAGGACGGTTCCGGTGCCGCCCGCCCGATGGCCGCCCACCCACACCCACACCAGAGGCGGAGAACTCCGGGCGTGTTCACTGCGCGAGGTCCAGGCCCAACTTCCCCCTCGAACGCCACCTCCAGAAAACACTTCGACAACACCGCGTCGAGGCTGTCTGGGAAGCGCGAGGGGAACGACGTGGTGGACCACCCTTCACTCGCCAGGAACTGTCGCGGCGGGGAAAAAAAAAAAGGGCGCGACACAGCTGCAGGGACGGAGGCGTAAATATCCATGCTCGCTCATGCCGGGCCTCGGGGACGCCGCGTTGCTCGCCACGCTCAACGCGCTTGGTGGCAGGTCACCTGCCACCAGCGTAAAGGGGGGCCGATATTCACCACCCCAAAAGCCCGGGGGACCCCCACCAAGCTGGGCCCCATCTCCCTATCAGCTGCACGGTAAAACAGCCGAGAGAATGGTGCTCTCGCGACAGCAGTGGCGGTGGGAGCCCTCCACCCTTTACGTGTTTTGGCTTTCCCCGCGGCGTGGGAAAGCTGACAGCCTCCTCCCCCCTGTGACCGGGCCAACAACTGCCCCACAGTCACAGTCTTCTCGACTTGGAAAGCTTCGAGCTGGCCAGTCCTCACGCTATTCTCGCCCCCTCGCGGGGGAAGGGGACCCCGGGGAAACTGCTCGCCTGGCCGAGGACTACCTCCAGACCGTCGGGCCAGAGTAAATTTCCAGGGCCTCAAATCACGTAAAAGGGAACTGGAGAACGGGACGCCAAGGGCGGCATCCTCAGCCCGTTCCTGTTCAACCTGCTGATGGAGGAGCTGGTCGCCCTGCCCTTCCGGCTGGCACCGCCCCTGTGTACGCCGACGACCTGGCCCTCGTTGTCACCGGGCGGGGTGACAGGCTTTGCAAAAGCAGCGCGCCCTCGACCTCATCACCCCCCAAAGTGCGAGGGGGGCGGGCTCAAGATCCCCGGGCAGAAGTCCCCGGGGCCCTGACTATCAAGGCAGCCAAACCCCGTCTGTCAGCTGCGCGTCCAGGGCATGGCCGGGCCGGACGGATCCTACCTGTACCCCGGGGGGTTTGGCTCGACAGGGGGCTGCGTTCCGGCGCGCTTGATACTGGGGAAAGGACCAGGCCCCCGGCTGAACGTAGGGGGCCATGACGGGCTTTTAAAGCGGGCCACCTTTTCCCGTCCCCCCGCCTGTCTAGTGCAGGGTCGCTCCCTGTGGTTTTTGCGCCCCTGTTTCATCGCCTCTCCCTCGTCGCAGGGGCGGGTCGAGGGGCCCCCAAACAACGCCATGAGGAATGCGGGGGCTCCGAGATGGTCCAGCGCCTGTGTAAAGCAGGGGCGAGACCAGATTGGTGCCCTGCCCCCCGGGTGCTGCATCATGGCTGCCGCGTGGCCAGAGTCTTCCGCCGCGACGTGGAGGGCTGGCAGAGGAGACTCGGCTGGCCATGACGCAGGGCATCGAGTGCCTGCGCGGCAAAAACGTGGCTATCAAACCTCGCTAGCCACCCCCGCCCCTTCCCCCGGGGATCACCGGGGGCCGTGGGGGGGCCGATGCCCCCCCCCCCCCACCTACGCTCCGCCCCCGGGGGGCCTCCCGCCGCAGAGTTCACCGCCACGAGTTTCCCGCCTGTAAAGCCATGTGCACCCCCCGGGGCCGGGAGCACCGTGATGGCCCTGGGCCCAGGGTTGCCCGAGGGGACAGAGGGGTTATTTTAGACGGCTCGGTGACCCGGTAGGGCAGAACAGGTGCCGCGTTCGCACCAGGGGGGACAAGCTGTCTGGCGGAGTCTGACAATGCTCACCCTCCAGACGAGCTGGTGGGCCCTCCACACGCCCTCGAACATGCCCCGCACCCCGGGAGGCAAAATGTGGTAATCACACCGACTCCTGGGCGGGGGGCAGGCTCTCCAACACCCCATCCAAGGACAAAAGTGAGGCTCATCACCAATCCCGGCGTTACAGAGCCCTTGGCGCGCGGGAAGGGGGGGGTCACTAACTGGGGTCCCCCAGCCCGTAGGGCCCAGGAAGAGGGGGGGGGACGTGGCCCCAAGGAGCCCCCAGCGGCCCCAGCCACCCTGACGTGCCTCCCAGTTTTCAGCAGCTAAGGCGCAGGCGAGACGGGCCGCAGCACACTGCGCTCACCCAAACACCGAAGGGAGGCCAGGAAGAGGCAGGGGGGCCTGGTACGCTGCAGCCACCGACTACCACCCACTGGACGCCACTCAGCAACAACCCAGGGCAGATTGGCGCACTACTGCAGCGTGTGCGTCTGGGCTACTGCCCCAGAGAGGAGCTGCAGGAGGACTTCGAGGGGCAAGTGTGCGACCACTGCGGATGCACACCCGTCGCCCACTGGTGCACTACCTCCTGCCCTGCCCCCGCCACCACCCCCCTGAGGCCCGGCCCGGCCTCGCCGCCCAGCCTGCAGGTGGGGGGCTGCTGAGTGGGCGTGAAGGCAGGGCCGCCCCCCATGGTCCGCCACACCTAGAGAGACGTGACGTTGGGGGTGCTGCGAGCAACGCCCCCTCCCCGCTGACACATCCCCCACCCCCGGGCCGGGTGATCAGTGACGCAGGTGACTAAACCATCACCACGCTCCACGCGACCCCCCCGTAGTTTTGACGGATAATCTCCTCACCGGCGGCTGATGCCCGCTTTGTACTTTTTTGCTGCTGCACTATGTGTATTTATGTACATGCTTGTACTGTATATATATATATATATATATATATATATTAATATATATATTATATATATATGCTGTATGTTTTAAGTGTACAATAAACCTTTACAACAACAACACGAGGATCATTAAGCAAAAGCCAACCTACTGTGGCAAGACATAATGAGCACCTCATAAACAGGGCGGGCACTAGTGAGGAGTCTTTACTGGTGGACTGGTGCACGCTTTGCACAAATTACTCGCTGTATAATTATGTACACAACTATACATCTTCCAACTCAAAGGAGCTGTATAGCAAGAACTGTTGCAGAAAGGTAGGCTAATATGGTACGTACAGTCACGCAATGAACTTCGCGAGCACTTGGGGCGAGGCAATCTCATCAATTTCTCAAATCTTTTCCTTGTCTACAAATGTTCGCTCAGTCTCCTCTTAGAGACCCGCTCCACCCCCCCTAAGTAGCCACAACTGTTTCAAACCTTCCCGACTTTATAGCTCCCTGATGAGTAATTATAGTTTTAAATCCCACACCAACAGCTAATGACAATTTAACAGCTCCCTCCCTCCCTCCCTCTTTCCCTCCCTTCCTCCTTCCATTGAGCCCTTCAACTGGGTCCTTTTTTTTTTTTTTGTGTGTGTGTGTGTGTGTGTGTGTGTGTGTGTGTGTGTGCGCGCGCGCGCGCGCGTAGATGTGTGAATGTAGCCAATAATATTGTTTGGAAATATCTATAATTAAAGTATTTTTAATTTTACATTATGTATGTGTATATTCCTCATTGTGTGATAGTGTCAGAGAGAGAGAGAGAGAGAGAGAGAGAGAGAGAGAGAGAAAAGAGAAAGAGAGAGAGATGGCGAGGGAGGGAGAGATGGCCCCCGTGGGATTAACAACATCCCAGGGGAAGGAGGAGGAATGCACTGTACAGACTTTGAGAATATGAACGATAATTTATTGGAAAATACGAAAAGGAAATGGAAGGAGAGGATCCGAAGTCTGTGTGTTCGCGATTTAGGTGGAGTGACTGTACCAGGAAGGTTGTGGCAATGTGCTCGCTCGAGGTAGTAGTAACGTAGCAAAAACGTAGTGGGATGTAGCAAAAAGGTTGTGAAAAGATGATGGAACGTGTTAAAAAGTCAGTACAAACATTTTTGAAACGTGCAAATGGTTCCCAAAATGTTGTAGAAAGGTTGTCAGTTACGTAGTGAAATACGTAGTTAGGACGCACCTGGGCGTCCACACAAATTCGTATTAGTTACGTATTTTTGCTACGTAAAAGTTACAAAACCGCTACCTTTATACTACGTACAAAATACGTAAGTGTGTTAACCTGGTAGCTGGGAGATGACTTAAAGTGGATAACTCAGAATGCACCCTGTAGGAACCCGTGTTCCGAGTAGCTCAACCCGTGTGACAAATCGGTACTTGATCATTATAGCGAGGTCTTTATCGTGTATTATTATCTAATATCTACGTGATTCATCTATGGATTTCTCTCGGACTTATTGCTTGCTGTGTAGATTCAGTTGCTATACCGATAAATCTTGTATTATCTTACTCATTGCTCATTACTTACTCATTATCTTATATCATTACTCATTAATCATTCGGTATACTACTCATTATCAACATTCTCATTATGATATCTGAAATATGGTTAGAGTTTGATATATAAATGATGGGAAGAGATGGGATGAAAATAATGATGCAGCGGATGTTTAAAAGGAAATTAGAATTGAGACTTTTTGGCTCTGAGAATTTGCACAGGTGTGTGTAATACTCACCCACGGCCCGATCATGCGCTGGTCACTCGATCTCCAGCTGCTATCCTCCTTGAAGCTCATAGAAACCGATATTTGGGTAAAGTTTGAACCTAGCACACACACACAATCCATTCCCTTGCTCAAGGGGATGGGAACTGCTCGCGTTTCCAGGGATAAATTTCGAACCGCAAGCAGAGCTCGAACCTGTGCGCATCAAGTGACACTATAGAGCCTTAATAAACTGTACCATGCGAACAGTATCAGGGTGTGTGTGTGTGTATGTGTTTGTTCTGAGGGCAGGGAGATAACACCAATACAAAAAGATTCTCTAAGTGACAGCCCGCTAGGCGAGTCGTCAAGCTCAATCTCGAGATCGAGCAGATAAGTGGAGAAAATCCTGTGGTGCAGTGTTTTGGTGTTGGTGTATTTTAGCTTCTTTATGTCTTTCTCATGTGTTAGCAGGACCTACGGTGACCTAACTCAACCAGCACAAGTAACCACCTCTCAGAACTCTTTAATATGTGGTGAAGGTGAGTGATCAGTGGAAATTAACCTTCAAAACAGCCTTTCAGAGTGGTATTCAGGAACGGGAAACTAAGTATTACTTGGTTTTTCAGCATCCCGCTGTTTTTCAGGACGGAACTATTTTTTCGGTATAATTGCAGTTACAGCCAATACACGATCGGTGGTATTACGTATCCTTAAAGTTTCGTTGTCATTATAAGGAGTATTTCTAACCCTTCTATTTATATCCCCCTGCCGTACCTGTACTCGCGACGGTACGGGGCTCACGCCGGTAAAAATGGACGAGGACTGCGCGGTCATTTTCCGAGACACTGACAAATTTTTCCTAGCTAAAATTTGGTGCTTTATCACATGGAGTTACACACACACACACACCACTTCCTATGTACTACGTATCTCTACAGTACAACCGCCGTTGATTGGGGGGAGAGATGCCCCTTTCAACCCCCCCTGCCCCCTACATTACCCCCGCCCTGGACCACCAAAAATGATATTACTAACCTAACGTTACTGTAACCTACCCTAACCTTACCAATAACCTCCTAGCGAGACCTAAGGGCGGGAAAGAACTAGAATTTTACCAGGTTAGGTTAGGATATAATTATTGTGGTTAGGTTAGTAATTATTTTGATATTTTATAATCTCTCCTCCACTTTATAATTACGTTTTAGAGGTATCTGAAGGGATCTGTGCAGGTCTGGAGAAAATAAAACCACTAATAACAGCGGGAAAGGACTCTAGAAATTTACCATATTTTCTTATACCGCCCCATCCTCCCCCCAAGATTATAAAATTAGTAATTTCTGCCAGTAACGGTTAGGTTAGGAATGCAGAAACACAGGTTAAAGCTGATTGTATATATATATACATATATATATTGGGTACTGTAATATCAAGATCAAGAACTGGAACTTTCGTAAAAATTAGGAACACTCGAAGACGTAAAAAATTGGAACATTTACAGACGGCGACGAAAATCCGGTAGAGGAGAGTACCATAAACCGTTCACAGTTACCACACCATATCCATGATGACTTCATGAGATTCAATTTTCTCTTAAGTGAAGTTGCTAATGCATTGAGTCATATCAACTCTTCCTTAGCAATGGGCCCATCAATCCTGCTTTACGAAAAATATTGTCCTTTATCAGTACAGTTAATGGTATCATGCTTAAAATCTTTGAAGGTCTGATAAAATTTAGAAGAGGCTTTATGGATCTCTTGTTTTTTTTATGGTGGCTGGGAAAAAATACGAAGAATCTTAGTATGATTTTGTGGTTTTCTAGTGATGTTGAGATTCAGGAACATGAGCGAACATAAGAAAATAAGGAAGCTACAAGAGGCCATGAGACCTACACGAGGTAGTTCCTGTTACTTAACACTACCTAAATCCACTTTTCATCCCCATCCATGAAATTATCTGGCCTCCTTTTAAAGTTCCCTAATAGTCTAGGGGCCAAGGGCTGAAAAAAATATTGTCGTGGTACCCATGTGGTAACAGCTTCATAATATACCATCTGAAAGGAAAATTTGTCTACTTTTCGAATCTAGCAATGAAAATTTCGAAATCGTGTAGCTTCATGGTGATGTTTTGGTTACCATGACAACCACATTACATATTTCAGACCAACATGTTTAGTCTAGTAGTCCAGTGGACCCCACGTGCCCCCCCTGGACAATCTAATGAGACCTACTTTTTTAGATGCACAAATATGTCTAGAAAACAAAAATCAATGTTAACACTGTCAACTAATGTCCCATGGGGTTCGTATGGCGGCCATCGTCGATCGCGAAATATTTGACTCGAAATTACCAAAATGTCCATAAAATCACAAATAATGTAGTTACAAATTTAATTTTGGTGCCCACGTGACAAGAATAACATGGCCTATTGTAATAAGAACAATTAATGCAGTAATTGGTACAAGTTTAGTCATGGAACGGCAAAAACCTAAAAAAAGGCGGAAAAATTACTTCGGTTTCACCGACAACTTTCAACATAAATGACAATAACTTCACTAATATACAACATACTGGTCAGCTTAACATATCAAAATCATCGTCTATTATTCCCCCATCTAATGCAGTTAAACAATTGACATACATATATGACTATCATACATTAATTGTTACCAATGATACTCACCCCCCTAGTGAAACTTTATGTTGTCAAATACAAACATTCGAGAAAAGTCAGAAAACAATGTTTCCTTTCTATTAAACTTTAACAAGTGATGTAGGGCAGCTAGGTACGCTGTCAGTAGAAGTGAGTAATTGACATTTGGTATAATTTCAAATAACAGAGAGTCAAATCCTGACCCCAAGTTGAAGGCTGCATTATGGGCAGCAGCCCTATGGGCCTGATCAGTGTCTATGTTACGGTTCTCCTCTCGCTCCTGTGCCCGGATGTGATTTCGATATTCCGTGGTGAAGGACATTTTGCATTCGGAATGGAACTGTGCTTCAACGGCAAATAAGTCCTTTCCTTTCACCTGCCGGTATAGACGAGTCTTTCCCAGTTCAAGGGCCTGGGACTCGATGCTTTTCCAAGCAGGCTCTTTGTGTTTCCATGATAGGAATTTGATGGGTCTCTCGGTTTTTCCAGATACAGTACCTTTATTTCAAACTTCTCGCAGAACATACATTTAGGTGGGAATAGTTGGGAACTCTCAGTAGATGACAGTTTGCGCGGAGAGTGATGCTTCGTGGACATAGATGCTACGGTCGAATCATTCAAGCGATGTAAGTTTGCTGTGAAGTGCTGGTAACATGGTCTGTGGTATCCTATCATCTCCAAGTCAACGCCTTCGAGAGTCTCTGGTATCTGAGCACACACTGCTTCCATACGGCGAGGTGAATTGAGAGGTTCAGCCATTCGATTTTCATGGATTTCATGTAGATATGCTAATTTTTCATATGGGTTTCCTCTCGCATTTCTGAAAGATGTCAAGGGACCATAGTCTCGGATGTCTGTTGCGTGTACGATACATGATGGGCATTTAGGGTTTTCAGATCTGGCTGATATTTTGTCACTTTTTCGTTTCCTCGTGCTAGCCATGATTTAGTTCAGTTATATTCCACCACCAGAAAGAACAACGGATGTACCACACATAATGTTAGGTCACTGACATACCATCTACACTATCACTATCAACGATGCATCTAAGGAGAAGGAAAGCAGTGTTAATTAACATCGTATACAGGTTAGCGATACACATGAGCAATACAGTATTGTATGAGAAACAAACATATATATACATATATGACATGACATATGGAGCAAAACTGTGTATACAAATGGCAACTGAACAATACTAAGTTGTTTTATCTAGTTGCCCATGATTAACTGGTAAAATTTAATGTAAAACTAAGTTTTATCGAATGTACGTATTTGAAGTAAGTAAAGTTTCACTAGGGGGGTGGGTTACATTGGTAACAATTAGTGTATGATAATCACATATGTATGTCAATTGTTTGACTGCATTAGATGGGGGAATAATAGACGATGATTTTGATATGTTAAGCTGACCAGTATGTTGTATATTAGTGAAGTTATTGTCATTTATGTTGAAAGTTGTCGGTGAAACCGAAGTAATTTTTCCGCCTTTTTTTAGGTTTTTGCCGTTCCATGACTAAACTTGTACCAGTTACTGCATTAATTGTTCTTATTACAATAGGCCATGTTATTCTTGTCACGTGGGCACCAAAATTAAATTTGTAACTACATTATTTGTGATTTTATGGACATTTTGGTAATTTTGAGAAAGTCAAATATTTCGCGATCGACGATGGCCGCCATACGAACCCCATGGGACATTAGTTGACAGTGTTAACATTGATTTTTGTTTTCTAGACATATTTGTGCATCTAAAAAAGTAGGTCTCATTAGATTGTCCAGGGGGTGCACGTGGGGTCCACTGGACGACTAGACTAAACATGTTGGTCTGAAATATGTAATGTGGTTGTCATGGTAACCAAAAAATCACCATGAAGCTACACGATTTCGAAATTTTCATTGCCAGATTTGAAAAGTAGACAAAATTTCCTTTCAGTTGGTATATTACGAAGCTGTTACCACATATGTACCACGAAAGTCGATTTTAAAGACACTTCTCAGTTTTGGCCCCTAGACTATAATGACGCATTAACATCACTGTGCCATGATTTCCCTTCCAGATGTAGCATGACCCAAGGCTGACTCATGCAACCATGGAAGACAAACCCCCTCCTCTTCCACCAAAAATGCGCTCTGTGGGTGGGGGCCGATACACAGAACAGGACATAGCTAAGGCCCTAGAGGAAGAAAACAAAGCCTATGAAAAGATCCGAAGAGAAAAACTAGGCAGGTCACAGTCCCATCGCTCTGCTCCAGTGAAGGAAAATGGTGCACAAGGTAGCTATGTCATGCAGTACAGTAGCAATGAAAAGTATGAAATGAAGTATGAAAGTATGAAAATATTCTAGTATGAAGGCAAAGTGTTTGGTTAGAATTATGTAACCTAATAGATGAAGTCATTATTAGTAATTTACATCCATACATCCATCATATGTCATGTATAGTAGCAATGAAAAGTATGAAGTATGAATGAGTGTGGTATGAAAGTATAAAAATTCTAGTATGAAAGCAAAGTGTTTTGTTAGAATTATGTAACCTAATAGATGTACTAGCCATTATTCGTAATTTACATCCATGCATACAAAAACACAATATGATCAACTACAGGCTCTGGCTTAACCCTTCAAAGTCTCTGGCTGCCGCACAGTCTGCCCACAACTTCTTCCAGGCAGAGTTAACCCCTTCACGCCCAGATCTTTCCTTTGCTATAAAAAATCATCTGTTGTTAGCCATACAATTACGAAAAGTAACTTAATATACCAAATTAGGTAATCAACAAGGATACTAAGCAGGTCATATCTATAAAATATTGCTTATATTTACAAAAAATTATCTAATGGTACCCAAATTACAATGTAAATTACGTAGACCTCAAGGGGTTAATTGTCCTATAAGAAACTTCCCCCTATGATTTTTCTATACGTACGTACATGCATATATTTGTTTCAGATCGACCCAGGCCTCAAACTCCCACAGAAAGAGGGAGTACAAGAACTGATGTCAAGCCAAGACCTCGTCCCAGTTCAGCCACAACACAACCCACACCCAAGCCTCGCACATTTAGCCTGACTCAGACCCAAAATGTTGACTTATTTCCACAGTCACAAGCTGCAGCTAAAACTAGATCAGTATCACAAAGCTCCTTTATTGCTGAATCTCACTCGACAAGTGTTAGTCAGTCAGAATCAGCAAGTTCGTCCAGATTGACACGCAGCGAGCAAGACATCCAGGAAGATTTGATTTCGTTTCACAGTCCAGAGAAACCAAAGAATGATATACTTACTCTTCTTCACAATATTAATGCCAACCAGAGTGCAGTAGTTCCTATTACAACTTCTCAGGGAATGTATACAATTTCAAATACTTACAGACAATCATTCCCTTCCCCACAACCAACAGTCAGACCCACACCAAGTTTGTCAACATATCAAGCCTCTATAGCCCCAATAGCCCCAGGGTCCAACTGGTCTGTAGCAGGGCAAAATGGGATGGCTTCATACCCGAATTATAATACATCCCTTTCCTCAGTTTCCTCATACCATTCAGTAGTAAGACAGTCAAATTCCCTTTCTTGTAGTCTCAATATCAAAAACTTTCAAAATCCTGGTCAGCTGGTTCCTGTGACTCAAGTCTTATCTGGGTCAATGAGTGCTCCTATAATTACACAAGGATGTCAAAATATGGATATGAATCTTGTTCTGGCTAGTCACTTACCTGAAAGTCCAAGTCCATCTGCTGTCTGTGCAACACCCACCAAGGAAACGCCGTCAAGTGCCAGTTTTGTGGGAAAATTATCAAGCACTCCTAAAGATGATCTCATAGATTTTGGCAAAGGGTCTGTAGTGAAGAATCCCTTGGTTACTGCAACAAAGACCAGCCTTTTAGATGTGTTTGACCCCATAGTGTTGAAAGCCAAAGAAGAAGAGAATGCAAGGAAAAGGTCGAGCTCATCGTCATCATCCATAAATCAAGGGGAAGAAAATGTTGACCCTTCCAGTGTTCCAATTAGTAAAGAAGCACAAGAACTGTTGTCGTTCAAGTCACGTAAATCGCGCGGTGATGATGAGATGAGCTACTATGAGCAGGTGGATCCCTTTGAGTACATGCATCCTGGGGCCAGCAGTACAAGGTCAGACCCGGTGTATGACGTGTACGATGGCTTGGTCAGTCCTGGAGCGGTGGGGGGCGAGACCTTCGACATCCCCCCTCCCTTGCCTCCACGCTCAGCTGTGGCAGAAGTGGACATCAGATTACAAAAAGGAACCATTAGTCCTAAAGTGCAGAGAACAGCGTCACAAAAGGTATGTGGGACTCCTATGGTCTTTTAATCATTTGTTTGTATATAGCATATATTATACTATTTTGATTAAATATTCATGGAGGTTATTTTCTGGTAATTACATTAAGAGAGAAAAAAAACCATAAAACAGTCATCATGTTATGAATCGACAGTCGTAAAATTAATGAAAATGAAAATTTGCACGTCACTGCAAAATATAGAAATATTTCCATTTCTCTCAAATTTACAAACTTATTTTAAACAGTTAAATAGATTTACAATACAGTATATGCGTGTGTGAATTCATTATACTGATATACCTAGTTTGATTGTTATGTCCGTATGCATTTATTTACTTATATGTTAATTTATTGATTTGTTTCTGTCAATTCAGACAAACTGTTTTAGAATGCCTCAAAGTCTGCAATTCAGGGGAAAAAAAAATTTAAATTTTTTGGAAGATCGGGAAACAAGATTATCACCATTGATATGCTGAATATGGAAATGTGACATAATCGTGATTTATCTTATCTCATGCAGGTATTATCATGAGTGCAATCTTATCACCTGTTTCTATGAAGAGTTAACAGAACAATTGTATCTCGGTGGGAGTAATTTTGATACCTCACGAAAATGGTACAAATAGAAATTACTTTTTTCAGTATGAGTGGTGATAAGTTTTGGACAAGCATAAACATAGCATTGGACTGTCTACATATACTGTATTTGTGTATAAAAAAACTAAATAGCAATGGTTAAAGCTGAAACCGGAACAGAGGTTGCCATTGATTCTAGAACACCCCGAAAAAAATCTAAGAAACTCAAGAGGAAGAGTACATTTTATTCCTTCCCATTGGCTGCAAATCACGAAGGCACTGAGGAATTACCTACAACAGTGCCAACACCAGTGCCAAGTAATTCTGAAGATAAAAACCCTGGAAGTGAAAATGATGTGGATGTGACAGATAAAGTTGATGGTGCTATTGATAACTATGATCTCAATTTCCACATCAAAACCAGGAAGTCAGAGAGTCATTGGTACATGATATACTATGATGGCAGCATTATTATATCTGATGATGAGGATTCTGGTGTTCTAGATGTCCCCGGTAACAGCTCTGAGTCGACACCGCAGCCCAAAACAGCATGCACTAATTCTATTGCCATTCATGGAGACAAGAAAGAGGATGAAATGGTTTGTGTCGTGATTCTTTATCCAGTTTGATGCCGTGATTCTTTATCCAGTTTGATGCCGGGATTCTTTATCCAGTTTGATGCCGTGATTCTTTATCCAGTTTGATGCCGGGATTCTTTATCCAGTTTGATGCCGGGATTCTTTATCCAGTTTGATGCCGGGATTCTTTATCCAGTTTGATGCCGGGATTCTTTATCCAGTTTGATGCCGGGATTCTTTATCCAGTTTGATGCCGGGATTCTTTATCCAGTTTGATGCCGGGATTCTTTATCCAGTTTGATGCCGTGATTCTTTATCCAGTTTGATGCCGGGATTCTTTATCCAGTTTGATGCCGGGATTCTTTATCCAGTTTGATGTCGTGATTCTTTATCCAGTTTGATGCCGGGATTCTTTATCCAGTTTGATGTCATGATTCTTTATCCAGTTTGATGTCATGATTCTTTATCCAGTTTGATGCCGTGATTCTTTATCCAGTTTGATGCCGGGATTCTTTATCCAGTTTGATGCCGGGATTCTTTATCCAGTTTGATGTCATGATTCTTTATCCAGTTTGATGCCGTGATTCTTTATCCAGTTTGATGCCGGGATTCTTTATCCAGTTTGATGCCGGGATTCTTTATCCAGTTTGATGCCGGGATTCTTTATCCAGTTTGATGTCATGATTCTTTATCCAGTTTGATGTCATGATTCTTTATCCAGTTTGATGTCATGATTCTTTATCCAGTTTGATGTCATGATTCTTTATCCAGTTTGATGTCATGATTCTTTATCCAGTTTGATGCCGTGATTCTTTATCCAGTTTGCCGCCTGGTTGTATACATAGTTAAGGCGCTGATTGGTACATGGCATAAAACAAATATTGGCGGATGGTAGCAAGTGGACGTATATTTTCTTAACAAATTTGGCTGATGTTTCTATGTGACGGTGGTATAGTGTTAATTAGCGGCCCTGAAGATGCAAGATTATGACAGCAGGAATTAAGAGATGTGAGTTATAGCTATTGTTTACGGCTTTAAGTGGGAATTTAGATGAATTTCTATTATCATATGTATTATTAGGGAACAAGTGAATTGTACTTGTTAGTGTATTAGGATACGGAGAACAAAGACCTGAAGGCAAATGAAGTATTCCAGCAACCAATAAGAGCAGCTTCTGTGGGAAAAAAAACTAAGGCAAATATCTTTCAGTGAATTATTTTAATTGATTAACCCTCTCACGCACGAAAAGTTTAATAAGTTTCTCTTTCCACTGCGACATCCGTCTGGGGCTCCCTAAGGGGCTCCGCGAAATGGCCTGACTGTGCGGCGAATTTTTTGTTTATGTTATCAATTTCACCCACGCGTATTCTTTTTTACTGGCATTATTATATATCGTTGGTTTTGCAAGAGATTATTCTGCCTTATGAAAGAACAAAATAACAAGAAATGCAAATAAATAGCGGAGTTTACCGACTCCGAAAAAAACATTGAGTAAAGAGAAATAAGAAATACTTACGTTCACCACTTAGTAGCTCGAAACTTCCTGAGTCGACTTTTTATGGTTTATATGCCAATAAAAGTGGATTTTTATGAGGATTCCAACGCTACCATTATAATTTTCATATGGCCAGTAGTTCTTGAGAAAATGGAGGAAAACTGAAACACATGTTGGAAGACGGATTAGGCTACAAGTATGGCTTACCCGGCTCGGGACACGTTTTAAAGGGACTACAGTCTGCGCTGACAGGCTGCCTGCTGAGAGGAAACTGAGACATAGGCCCTTATCATTTCAAATCCACCCTCACGAGAGAGTTGACAATTAGTTTATTTTATAGGTCTAGCTTGGATCTTTGACGCAGAAAATTTTGACGCGATTCTGATAAATACTTTATTTTTGGCGAATTTTTACAAGTTTTTTGACGCGAATCGCGTCAAAAGCTCAGCTGTAGACGATTCCGTTTTGACGCGAATCGCGTCACTGTGCGTGAGAGGGTTAACAAAACAATCCGCGGATATTCTAATCCGGTAATCTCAAAGCCGCAATGTTCTGGGAAACACTAATCATGCACATACAGATTCATCAAGACTGTTTTGAGAAATTTGCTTAACCTCTTCATGCCCGGATCTTTCATTTGCTATAAAAGAATGTATGTTGTTAGGCATGAAATTACAAAAAGTAACTTAATATTCCAAATTACGTAGTTAGTCGACAAGGATACTAAACAGTTCATATTTATAAAGCATTGCTTATATTCACTAAAATTTGTCTAATGGTACCCAAATTACAATGGAAATTACGTTTTGGGTCTCAAGGGGTTAATGAGAGCTCAGAAAGGATGAGATGCTCTGGGCTTTGTGGAGGTAGGTAATGTGATCCTAGAAATACTTTGTCCCTCAGTGAAGGGGGAAATGGATCTCAATGTCTGATCTGTGTTTGTCATTTCCATGATGCAGAGGAGGACGTGCAAGACATTTGATGGCAGTTCCACCTTATGCAATATTCACCTTTGCAAGATCCCGGCATTGAGCGCGGACAATGAAGCAAGAGCCTTCTGGGACAGCATCAGGACACGCAGAGGTAAATGGAGTTGAGAAATAATGTATATTCACTGTTGTACTAGAGGAGAAATGGAAGAAAAAAAATTAAGCGACATTAGTGTCTGTATGTATAGCTTACTGAGAAAGATGATAAATGCTTTAGTTTTAGATGACTTTTACTGCACTCTGACCTCTTGTAAAGTATCTTTATTTTAGCTAGATATAAAAACATTACCTACAAATGAATTATGACTTTCAGGCGAGTACACAGCGAATGATCACATCGGGAACCCCGGCCTCCTTCACAGTGCCTGTCTGGAATGCTCCATCGACTCCAAACAGAGCATCAAATTAACCGTCCACTACCCCGACCGGGAGTCTGTCACCTTCACATGCAATCGTGAGTTCGTTCAGGGACAGGCAGCTAGCAGTCTTTTTGTTACTTCAGAAAAAAAAAAAATTCCCCATTCCTTTTTTATATGGAAAGGAAAAAAGTGTTTCACAGTAAGTACTTTGCATATTGAAAAAAAATATTTTGAATAGGATATTGGTGTTCTGCTTTGACTTGAAGATCTTCATATACTGTATGATCATTTTTCACTGTGTACAAGAAGTGATAGAATTCCTTTGAAATACCTGTTGTGCTGTATTGAAATTCTTTAATACTTTAATGGTTGTTACTTGTTGCAGTGGATTCCAGTGTGGAGCACGTGGTAATGCACACTGTCTGCTCCCTGGAACTGCCTGGAGAGTCATCAGACTATGTCCTCAAGGTAACACACATCAGCTGGGACATTTGTCATCCTATCAATTAGTTTGCTTATTATTAATGCTCTGGATTTCTTTTTTTTTGTTTTACAGGAAGATTTTATGAAGTATATACAAAAAGGTGCCAGTTATTGAGGCTATATGGTGCTGCAACATGCCTGATTAAACCAAAATCATGATTAATTAGACGAGAGGGAAAAATGCAAATTTTTGTTTATATGAAATTGTCTTGTGTTTCAGGTTCGAGGATTGGATGAATATTTATCGGGAGAGACAGTCCTTGGCGAGTATGAATATGTACACTCCTGTATGAAGTTTGATGAGGATGTTGTGTTCACACTCCTGCATGCAGACTCCGTCAAGCAGGCCTATCTAAGGACGGTAAGCTATACACCCGCATTGCTCGTTGTAAACATTGTAAATATATACCAATACCATAGGTGGGTGCGATAACAAAAAAAATTATCACGATAACCGATAAATCGATAACGATAACCTTATCGGCGATAATCGATAACTGGCGATAAATTTATCGCCCGATAAGGCGATAACCGATAAATCCAAAATTCCGACACTAGCGATAACGATATTGATATTTTAAATAAAAAATCTTAAATGCTATCAGTAAACTGTTAGAAAACCCTTTATTTACCTTTTGCACACTAATATCTTCTAAATTCAATGTTTATCCTGTCTCTTCATTAATGAAAAGTACTGTTTTTAAGTAAAATAACTACATCACTAATTCAATACTATAATACTATAAAATAGTAAAGCACTACTAAATTACAATAAAAATAGGATCAGTTTAGAATAGGGGCGTAAGTGTTCAAAACGTTAATAAACGGATATTAAAGAATAGCACCGAATAGTACAGACAGTCATATACACGTGCACAAAAAATTAGAAAGGAAGAAGCACGGGAACATAGGGGAAAAAATCATCAAAGAACACGTAAAACCGGGAGCACACAGGAGCAACACCTCCCCGTCCGACAGCTGGTGAGAGACTGAAGCTGAGCGAACGTTTTGAGAGGACATCACGACGGTTAGCTGGGTTTAGACCGTTGTTCGGTTCCCAGCTCGGACCTACCTATTTCTGCCTCCAAGGCACACGCAGCTCGCCCCTGTGCTAAACTAGAACCAAAAAATAAAATTATCGATTATCACTAGTTTGGAACCAAAAGTATCGGCGATACCGATGAATCGATAACGCGGTTGAAAAAAATATCGGATAACCGATAACCCGATATCGTTATCGCAATAATTTATCGCGATAACGCCCACCTATGACCAATACCCGTTCGTCTTTGAAGAAATATATAAATGAGAACTATTATGTTTTTATAAAGAATTTCCATTAAAAAGAAAATTTCAGCCAAGTTTTAGATCAAGTTTATGGCTCCTTTCTTAAGATTAAAATTTAGATAGAAAAATAGTATAAATGTTATGAATGTGGTAGCCTGCTGTTGTAGTAAGCTTTTATATTCTTGCAGGCTACCTGCTGTTGTGGTAGCCTGCAAATGTGGTAGCCTGCTGTTGTGGTAGCCTGCTGTTGTGGTAGCCTGCAAATGTGGTAGCCTGCTGTTGTGGTAGCCTGCAAATGTGGTAGCCTGCTGTTGTGGTAGCCTGCTAATGTGGTAGCCTGCTGATGTGGTAGCCTGCTGTTGTGGTAGCCTGCTGATGTGGTAGCCTGCTGTTGTGGTAGCCTGCTGATGTGGTAGCCTGCTGTTGTGGTAGCCTGCTGATGTGGTAGCCTGCCGATGTGGTAGCCTGCTGATGTGGTAGCCTGCTGATGTGGTAGCCTGCTGATGTGGTAGCCTGCTGTTGTGGTAGCCTGCTGATGTGGTAGCCTGCTGATGTGGTAGCCTGCTGATGTGGTAGCCTGCTGTTGTGGTAGCCTGCTGGTGTGGTAGCCTGCTGATGTGGTAGATAAACAGTGCCGTCTTCTTGAAATTCTCTAAACATCGTGGTCTTGACATTGCAGGAAGACGATGACCAGACTGTCACGGATGTACAGGTTGAGGAGCTCATGTCAGCCGGCTCAGGCGACGTGGCCCACTATGAACAGCTCACCATTGTGGTGGGTAAGTATTGGCCCGGGGGTTGTGTTTCATTGTCATGATACTTTGAAAATAATTATTAGAAAGAAAATCTGTTTCAGTTAATGAAAGTGAATGATGTGAATTTCTGTTTTCAGAAACATTTGAGAGAGAACTGTCACGGCTCCAGAATTCTGGATTTTTGTTGATCGACGGGACACCCGTGCAGGACTTGCCCTCCCCAATGAGGTCCAGGAAAGTGCGGCAGGTTAGTATTGTATAATAATCTGACTATTTTATTGGAAAATTCAAAATTGAAACATTCATTCAATTCAGTTATAGCCGCCACAAATCAAAAGCTTTCCATTCCTGCTGAAAAATAGCTATAGTTTAATAAAACTATAACCAGTATCTTAATTTTTTCATCCCTTTCACTGGTAAACTCTGGAACTCTAACTGTTTCTATTTTTCCACCTTCCGATGACTTGAATAACTTTATAAGAGGTATTGCAAGATACCTTCCAAACTAAATTGGCACTGCCACTTTGAAAAATCTCGTACTGTCTACTTTATAGGGCCTGGCAGCTAGTTTTTGTTAGTTTTTTTGTTCCCCAGGTATCACAGTGCATGCATTACTTAATGGCACTGTAAGCTTTATATTCTGAACAACCATTGTGTTGGAAATAAAAGCTTCTCTTACCTGTAGGTTGTGAGGCAGATGTGCACTGTGCTGGGAAACCTGGAAACAAGTGAACTCTCTGACGCCATCACTACTCTTGTGAATACTTGTAGAATTGTCCAGAAAAGCCAAGTAAGTGTTGAGCAATGTGTATGCAGTGTACAGCATGTTATTATATGACACAGTATGTTATGATGTAATATACCTAATGCTAAAAAAAAATTCAAAATGTATTTGTATAAAATATGTTCATCAATATGTTCACCAAGAAAATTTTAATATTATACAGCTTTTGTTTGCAGAAAATATAACATAATATTATGCTGAAAACGAATCCATATGTGTAGCCACACAATCTAATGATTTTTCTTTTTATTTGTGATGGTGTCTGCAGGGAATACTGGACGGTGAGGAAGATTTTCCTGGGCAGCGAATTCTATCCACAGGTTCTCTTGACACCTCGAGCCCAGACTTCCTTAAACAGCAGCTTCTGGAGGCTGTCGGCTGCCTGGCTGCTGCTGTCAACAACTTCTTGATCATGTATGCCAAGGCCTTCAGGGTGGACTTCACGGTGAACAAGACCACAGACCCCACTAATGGTAATTTCATAAAGGTTGCACTATAAAAAAATTATAAAATGTAAATGTTGTTCTCATGATATGAAACATTTTATAATGCATGCTCTGTTAGTGGGTAGTCTTCATTCTAACAAAAAATTCAATTTTGCAAAATACATTTTTAAGAGTACTACTTAAATCATATAAAAGGAACATAAAAAGGAAAAAAAGTTAAGAAAGCCTTGCATACTATTCAGAGCAGGCGCAGTGGGAAGTGAAAATGGCTATTTATGGGGTGAGCCCAAACACCTGAAGAACAGCTCTAAAACATAGGATATCAACTTTCATAAACTCTGTTCAAAGAGTACGTATCAGTATGTATATTTCTACAAAAGCAACCGTAACAAGGAACCAATAAGAAAATATAGCATTTAAATTACAGTTACAAGTGGGATAATTAATGGTACATAATGACAATGTGTTCTTCATCCAGCAAACAAAGTTTAAGCAAAATTCAAAGAGAACATAAATTATATTGATCCAATATCCCAGAGGTGAGAAACTTTCACAGAATGCAAGAAATTGGTTATCAAATACAATTAAGTATGTCCGGGGGAGTGAGGAATAATTGCCAAATGAGTGGATATGGTTTCCTAATGAGAGTCGGGGTAGCAATGTGTTGGGGCTGCCACATACAAATTTGCTAAATCCAAACACGCCAAACACGAGACCTTACTGTACTAGCATTGAAGGCATTTATTTTGTGAAGAAAAAAAACCATACAGCACCTCATTCATAACTCTTCTTTGTTATGACAGATCCTCAAGATATCCGAGACGTGAGAGACGTGAGGGAGAAGGTGTCCGTCAAGGTGCACGGTCTGCATCGCCTGGACCGAGAGTGGAAATATGATGAGTATTTTGTGGATGCTCAGCTGTTTCACGGGTCCAGGTGTATAGGCCAGCCTGTTCACTCCCACACCAGGAAAGTGTCCGATGCCACCACATTTTACCCTAAAGTCACCTTTAATCGATGGTAAGTCACATACTAAAAAAATTGTTGGCATCGTAATCATAATAATATTTTTGTGTGTACGCTCACTCCAAAAGAAAATAATCAAGTTAAAAGTTATAATCTTGTTTGTTTCTCCACAAAGATAAAGGAAAACCCTCATGTCTATTTAACCCCTTGAGACCCAGAACGTAATTTCCATTGTAATTTGGCTACCGTTAGAATTTTTTTAGTGAATATGAGCAATATTTTATAGATATGACCTGTTTAGTATCCTTGTCGACTAACTAATTTGGTATATTAAGATACTTTTTGTAATTTTATGGCTCAACAATTTTTTTTATAGCAAAGGGTTGGGTGTGAAGGGGTTAAAGCATTTATTCAGCTAGAACCTTATCACAATACTGTTTTGTAACCTTTTATATTTTAGCCATGATACATCAGTTGTTACACATGAGCAATAACATGTCAGAGCTTGTGTGGAAAATGACTTAATAGAAAATTGTAACTCGTTGAAATTATTCATAACGTATTGTAGAATTATTTCTCTCTCTCTCTCTCTCTCTCTCTCTCTCTCTCTCTCTCTCTCTCTCTCTCTCTCTCTCTCTCTCTCTCTCTCTCTCTCTCTCTCTCTCTCTCTCCTCTCTCTCTCTCTCTCTCTCTCTCTCCTCTCTCTCCTCTCTCCTCTCCTCTCTCTCTCTCTCCTCTCTCTCTCTCTCCTCTCTCTCTCTCTCTCTCTCTCTCTCTCTTTTCTCTCTCTCTCTCTCTCTCTCTCTCTCTCTCTCTCTCTCTCTTCTCTCTCTCTCTCTCTCTCTCTCTCTCTCTCTCTCTCTCTCTCTCTCTCTCTCTCTCTCTCTCTCTCAAACACACACATATAAAAAATATCCATTGGTAAATCTGGAAAGGAATTACTTTGTGACCTAAATCTGTATAGAATTCAATGTTTTAAATCTCCTCTCTCTCTCTCTCTCTCCTCTCTCTCTCTCTCTCTCCTCTCTCTCTCTCTCTCTCTCTCTCTCTCTCTCTCTCTCTCTCTCTCTCTCTCTCTCTCTCTCTTCTCTCTTCTCTCTTCTCTCTCTCTCTTCTCTCTCTCTCTCTCTTCGTAGTGTTATCTGTGTTTATCTTTCCTCAGGCTTGACTTGGGCGCTCGCATCAACACTTTGCCGAAGGAGGGCAGGATTGTCTTGACACTGTTTGGCCTGAAGGTGATTGAGGCAGAGAGTAAGGTGGAGCAGCCTCAGTACATCAGAGAGGAGATTGGCTGGGCGGCCGTGCAGTGCTTCTCCTTCGATGGGTAGGTGGACGTAGGATTATGGGCATCATAAAAAAAAAAAAATAATAACAATAATAATATTTTTCATTCTCACCCGAAGGCATACAGGAAAACAACAACAACAACATAATATATAGACATGAGAGAATGAATTAAAGTACTAAAGCAAATAAAAGATAATATATACATGTGCGTTAATATAATGTGCATGTAAAAAAGTGTACATGCAGCAAGTTATTTCCATACAAACAGTAAATACAGAAGTGGAAGAATTGTTGGTTTCATGATTTCACTGTTAAAACTTCGGTGAATTTCCAGCTTGATACCTAATTCACTTTGGTGGACGAAACTTTTTTTCTGGTGAGTTTTTATGTGTTACAAATTATTCTGCTAACCGTTTCTGTAGCAAATAACTTTTTTTATTTATAGTATTATTATTATTTTATTAGGTAAAGGTTAGGTTAGTAAGACAGTAAGCACAGCAGTGGAAGAGTTGTGGGTGTCATGATTGCACTGTTGAATCTTCTCATCTGTGACTCACCACTATCAATATTTTTCATGTATAATGGTCATAGATAGGTTTTTTTTTACTTTATTATATATTATTGTTAAGAAGTGTGAATTATGAAGTGTGGGATGGTGCAGAAGAGGCTAGAGAGATGGGTTACAGAGGTCCTCATGGGCAGCAATGTGAAAGGCCTCATAATAGATAGTGATTTTTCTTTCTTTTCATTCTTTTTCAAATATGATAGAAATTGTAATAAAAAGATTGTGGTGACAAATTTGAGGAATAAAATATTCAAATTTGTCACCACAATCTTTTTATTACAATTTCTATTATATTTTATTCTTCAAATTTGTCACCACAATAATTTTTTACAATTTCTATCTTATTTTATTCTTATTTTCTCACACTATGTTACTGAGCTTAACAGTTCTTATTTTCTCACATGTTACTGAGTTTAACTGAGTTCTTATTTTCTCACATTATGTTACTGAGTTTAACTGAGTTCTTATTTTCTCACATTATGTTACTGAGTTTAACTGAGTTCTTATTTTGTCACCTTTTCAGGCACCTCACGCAAGGCTCCTTCCTCCTCACGCTGTGGCCGATGGCGAGTGACCGGCGCCTGGGTCCCGCCCCCTACTCCTCTGACCACCCTCAGGTCCACAGCTGTCCAGTCCTCTGTGAGTCATTTAAACCTATAACAAGATTAATGCAGTATTCTGATATTGTCACTGCAATATATATGTATGATTTATTTATTTTATTTTTTATTTTTTTTTAGCTATGATTTCTGTCATGTTATAGTTTCTGATGTCATGTTATGTCATGTTCCTTTTCATGTTATGGTTCCTCAAGACATGAATTTTTAGTATTTATTGTAATATCTGCATAATTTTTACTATGTTACTGTACTTTTGTAGCACTTTTATAACACTGATAACATTGAAATCTGCATAAGTGAGTTCCCCGTCCAGCCTGGTGCAGAATGTTATTTAAAGATGATAATATTGATTTAATTAACCCCTTCACGCCCAGATCTTTCCTTTGCTATAAAAAATCATCTGTTGTTAGCCATGAATATAAGAAAAGTTACTGAATATACCAAATTAGTTAGTCGACAAGGATACTAAACAGATCATATCTATGAAATATTGCTTATATTCACTAAAAATTGTCTAATGGTACCCAAATTACAATGGAAATAACGTTCTGGGTCTCAAGGGGTTAAAATGATGATATTGGTTTAATGACATTTCAGCGGTGGAGTTGTTTGGCATTAAGGGGGAAGTAGTGTTCCCTGAGGTGATCCCCCTCGAGCCCACCAAGCTGGAGTTCTCCTCCCTGGACGTCAACACTCAGCAGCTGCTCTCGGATATCATAGAAAGGGACATCTTCACCTTTAACAAGTAGGTTTCTTTTCATTTGTTTAGTGGGAAATATGTACAAAATATATAGCATAAGTATTTAAGTTTTATTTTAACTGGAAGACACAAAGTACTTACCTGAAAATGTTGTACATACTAACATTTCTCTCCATTTGCATTAAGAAGTATGTTTCTTTTCATTTGCTTAGTGTGAAATATGGACGAAATGTATTGCATAAGTATTTAAGTTCTATTGTAACCGGAAGACACAAAGTACTCACCTGAAAATGTTTCCCTTACCTAATAAACCTTCTCAATGAAACATTTCCTATTCGTTCATCAATGGATCAGTCATCCTCTACGTATGGTAAAGCTTTTCTGTCTTCTATTCATCTATTTTACTTACTAAAGATCTTTATCTATTTCACATCTATCCTTTTATCTATCTCTCATATCTCTCCATTTATCTATCTCACATCTTTCACATCTATCCATTTATCCATCTTTCACGTCTTTCCCATCTATCCATTTATCTAACTTTCTTTGAATTTCATCTAAAGTGACATATAGCTCTAACATTGCTCTCCATTCCCAGAGGATCAGCAGAAGAGCGTGAGATCCTGTGGGAGAAGCGCCACTACCTGCATGCCGAGCCCTTCGCCCTGGCCAAGGTGCTGATGGCCTCACACTCCTGGGACATCTCCTGTCTGCCGGACCTCCACTCCATTGTCAAGAACTGGGCCTCACCAGCCCCCGCCGATGCCTTGAACCTTCTCCTACCTTGGTGAGAATCGGAAAGCCCCCCCCTCTCTCTCTCTCTCTCTCTCTCTCTCTCTCTCTCCTCTCTCTCTCTCTCTCTCTCTCTCTCTCTCTCTCTCTCTCTCTCTCTCTCTCTCTCTCTCTCTCTCTCTCTCTCTTCTCTCTCTCTCTCTCTCTCTCTCTCTCTCTCCTCTCTCTCTCTCTCTCTCTCTCTCTCTCTCTCTCTCTCCTCTCTCTCTCTCTCTCTCTCTCCTCTCTCTCTCTCTCTCTCTCTCTCTCTCTCTCTCTCTCTCTCTCTCTCTCTCTCTCTCTCTCTCTCTTTCTCTCCTCTCCTCTCTCTCGCTCTCGCTCTCTCCCCTCCTCTCGCTCCTCTCCTCTCTCCGCTCTCTCTCTCTCGCTCTCCTCTCCCCGCTCTCTTCTCGCTCTCGCTCGCTCTCGTTCGCTCTCTCTCTCCTCTCTCTCTCTCTCTCTCTCTCTCTCCTCTCTCTGAAAGATCATAATAATAAAGTCATATGTATTAAGTTTTTAGAATTCAGGATCACATAAATTATAATTATTTTCCCCCACTAGCTCTGCAGTAAAATTTGTATATAAAACTTTCCATATTTTCATTTTTATTATTTTTCCTTGTATCTTTCCAGTTTCCCGGACAGTGTGGTGCGTGCCCGGGCCGTGGAGTGGATCCGGGGTCTGGGCTCGGATGAGTTGATATCCTTCCTGCCTCAGCTCGTGCAGGCGGTGAAGCACGAGGCGTGGGATGTGTCGCCCATCGCCGTGCTGCTGCTGGAGCGTGCCCTCACCTCCCCCAGGCTGGCACACCACCTCTACTGGCTGCTCAACCAGTGCCTGCCTCTTCAGGTAGATCCTCCTCTATTGCTGTGACACACCTATAGTCTTTTTTTTTTATGAGGTGAAAAATCCTGACCCCTTGCTGCTCACTGACTGATATTTGATGCCAGGAGAAGGGAATACTACGGTTCTTCTAAATATCAGCTGTATTTTATCATAGTTAACCATATCATCAGGTAAACATAGGCATTATTTTAAGCATGAGACCTTAAGACAGAATGAAATTTTTGCCTCGTTAAAAAAAATAGACTATAATTGTAAATTATTATGTGAATTATTAGGATTACATTATGAATTATATTATTAATTATTATGAAGAATTATATCATGCTGTTCATTATTATGAATTACATAAGTAAATTGTGATATTGAATTGTGGAAGACATAATTACATAGACATGAAATTGGCATACATGATGATATTTGTGATTTTGCTTTGTGCACTGATATAATTAACATAAGACCACTGTGTGCTACTTAAGGATGATTTAGGCCATGTTAGGGTGATTGTCATTATTACTTCCTATAAAAAAGTAGAGTGTGTGTCAGTATTCCAATTCCGACCAGGTACTGATACACAATTTGTCTTATTTGATTATAAAAGTAGAGTTTGTATCACCAGACTAACATGGGCGGGGAGCGTGAGGTGGTGAGTGACGCCCGCTACCGCCGCCGCCTCAACCTTGTGACCCGGGCGCTGATGGCGATATGCGGCAAGAACATGGAGAACAGACTACTGACACAAGAAGCAGTCCTCAGGGTCAGTAATAATAGATATAAAATGTTGACGTGACTAAGAGTTATATGTCACTCTAGAAGAAACTCAAAGAAAGACAGATAAATGTGAAATATATAAAGATCCTAAGCAAGTAAAACTAAACGTAAACGTATTAAAACGTAAAAAGTAAAACGGCTCCAACATGTAGAAAAAAGAAGAAGAAAAAAAAGAGTAAAATAGATTAATCAAAGACAGAAAAACTTTACCATAGAAATGATTGATCAACTGATGAACGAATAGGAAATGTTTCACAGAGAAGGTTTATTAGGTAAGGGTATGTTATACTATGTAAAGATCATCTAATGTGTGTAAAAATCATTCCACATTGGAGTTCAGTTCTATGAAATATTTTGTTTGTAAGTTAGATCTGTACAGTAGTTGAAAGTGGTATTCGTTAAGTTCAGCTTATGTTCCATTTTATTATTCTGTGATTCAGTGATATATTTTTTTCACATACAAGGTATATAATCACTTTCACTAGGACAGCAAAAAGGAAGGAATTTTTTTGTACTACATTTTGTTATATTAGTATATCAAATATACTGTCTTAGAAATGTCTGTTTATAGATTATGTTGAACTTGAGCGCACGGTAACCCTTGAGGCCCAGAACGTCATTTCTATTGTAATTTGGGTACCATAAGACAATTTTAATCAATATAAGCAATGTCTTATAGATAATATGACCTGTTTAGTTTCCTTGTCCACTAGCTAATTTGGTGTATTGAGTTACTTTTCGTAATTTTATGGCTAACAACAGACAATTTTTTTTAGCATAGGAAAGATCTGGGCGTGAAGGGGGTAAGCGCACGTTAATACTGTTTTTAGTTCACTGTGATTTTACTTACCCTGCAGAGTCTGTACGGCACAGCCATGAGCATCAAGGACATCAAGGACAACCAGAGGATGTCCAAGCTGTGCAGGGACTTGGAACACATACACTACAGCCTCCAGGTACCCGCAGGCTGTCCTGGGTATATTTTCTTGATACATTCATCAGCTATTAGCCAGGAATACTTTACTCAGCTCTTATGAACTAAATAGTTTCTGATGACTCATTGTATTATCAAATATTGTGTTTTTCTAATTTTTTTTTATCTCAATATCTTTCATCTTTATCTTGTCATTTTTTTCTTTCAATATCCTTCATCTTTATCTTATTATTTTTTTGTCTTTCAATATCTTTCATATTCTTATAAACATACTTTCATTTCAGGCCAGTCCAACGTCTCTCCCCTTGTCCCCCTCCATGGAGGTTGCGGGAGTGGACGTCAAGAACTGTTCCTACTTCAATTCCTTCACAGTGCCTCTCAAGCTGGCGTTCCTGTCCTCAGAGACGGACACCGATCCTATCCACGCTATTTTTAAGGTAGGTATCAGTCATAATAATAATAATAGTAATTTTATTTTCACCCGAAGGTATACAGGAAAAAAAGAAAAAAAAGAGAACACATAATTTATATACAGTATACATGTGGAGTCAATTTTTACATGTCCTCTTACCTGTAGTAATCCGTGTTGACCTGGCTGAAGATAGCCATGGGATGTAAGGTGAGGAGTTGTGACCTTGCAGTTTCACAGGACAGCCCCACTCTCTTGTGTGTATGTGCTTATACCAGTCCCCATTAGGCCTCCCTATATGCAGTTGCAATAAGGTGAAAGGAGACACGCCGTAACTTGATGCGTTTAATACCTAGTGAGCAGAAGATGATCTGCTGGTGACATATGAAATATAATATTCAATCAATAAGGAATAAGTTTGCTTGGCCGAATTATAATACATTTTTGGAAGAATTGTGGTTAAAAGGCTTGTTCAAAAGACTGATTATTTAATTAAAGAGACGATGAGTAGGGTGGCCTGAAGGGGTGTGGTGGCTGTTATGATCAAGTATTTGGTCTTCGGAAGATGTATACAATGTGCCTAGGGAAAAGTGGAGGTTTTTATATGACATTTATGGACATTGAAAATATGTAATAGTTTTAATAAGTTTATAATTAATTATTATATGTTTATGATTTATATGTTTAAATTCTTGATGACTTGATATACAGGTGGTCTCAAATATAACCAAAAAGAAGAAGAATTCAGAAGGGACTCTTAGAACAGATTCATTTATTAATGATTGAGATAAGTTTGTTTGGAGGAATAATTGACGGTGTAACTCTGCTTCGCGTAGGTGGGCGATGATTTGCGGCAGGACATGTTGGTGATCCAGATGATCCGGCTGATGGACAAGCTGTGGCTGAAGGAGGAGCTGGATCTCAAAGTGGTCACCTTCAACGTTGTGCCCACGGGGGATAAAATAGGTGGGTAATAGTTATAAAATAATAAATAAAATAATATAATAGTTCCATGGTTTTACCTCATGGTATATGCATGCAGTGAAATCCACTCCAAATAAGAATGATTCATTAACCATGCCACTCAGCCACGGCATGATCAGAGCACCATTACAGCATTTCATGAGTGGTGTGGAACATAAATTTGAGATAGTTTTCAAGGTTCATAAAAACTCATTTTATTTCAACAGGAATTATTGAACTAGTCAAAGACGCGGAAACACTACGCAAGATCCAGACAGAGTACGGGGTCACGGGCTCCTTCCAGGATCGCCCCATCGCAGAGTGGTTAGCTAAGCAGAATCCCTCGCAACTAGAGTACCAAAGAGCTGTTGATAACTTTACTGGTAAGGAATGGAAATATGTCAATGTGATACTTATGCAAAAAATAGATTACCACATTCTGTAACACTCAAAATACACACACACTGTCACACACAGACACACACACACACACACATAAGGGTACTCCGTAGTACCCTTATGTACTACGGAGTACATAATTCAGTGAATTATTCAGTGAAAAGTAATCAGGTTTTTGAGATCATATTCCTTATTCAAAAAATTATTCATTCACTTGCATGAAAATATAACTCATGTGATGAGGCAGTATATTATCCAAAAAAACAAAACAAAATTCATGCATGTATTTTATTTAGAACAATAGCTCAAAAGTAAATAAAACAAAAGCTACTATCTATGGATAAAAAACTGAGTTACTAGTTTTATTAATTCAGTAATTTTAAGTACAAGTGCGAAGGATCATTCTTTAGTATCAAATATTGAATGCTAAGAATTACTCTATGACTAATTCATTTGAATATTATTTCTAATAGATTTTTTTTCTTAATATAACTTTGATTTTATGTTCATTCATGTAATTTACAGTTTCTTTATTTGTAGCCACATAAATTAATGACAATAATAGCAATAATTACCTAATAATGACCAATAATAACCTAATGATAATAATGACCTAATAATAATAATGACCTAATGATAATAATGACCAATAATGACCTAATAATTATAATAATGACAATGATAATAATAATGATCAATAATGACATAATAATAATAATGACCATTAACCAACAATGACATAATAATAATAATAATGACCAATAATGACATAATATTAATAATAATGACAATAATAATAATAATAATGGCCAATAATGACATAATAATAATAATAATGACATAATAATAATAATAATAATAATTAATAACCAGTCTTCTCTCCTCCACAGCTTCCTGCGCTGGGTACTGTGTGGCCACGTACATCCTGGGCATCTGTGACCGCCACAACGACAACATCATGCTCAAGACCTCGGGACATCTGTTTCACATTGACTTCGGCAAATTCCTGGGTGATGCACAGAAATTTGGAAGTTTTAAGAGAGACCGCACGGCTTTCGTGTTGACGTCCGACATGGCGTATGTTATCAATGGAGGTGAAAAACCATCAGACAAATTCCAAGGGTTTGTGGATCTTTGTTGCCGAGCCTTCAACATTATCCGGAAAAATGGTCAACTTCTGCTGTACTTGTTTGCTCTGGTGAGTGTATTTACCTAGTTGTGTTTTATAGGGCCTGAGCTACAATCGTGTGGTCCTGTCTCCGTATCTACATTTAACCAGTCTTTCTTTCAACTGGTGCACGTTCTTTGCCGATATCACCTCATTTAGTCCATTCCAAACTTCTACATTTCTATGAGGGAAGCTGTACTTCTTTGTGTTGTTCAGGCATCTCCCTTTTCCTAATTTTTTTGTATTGTATATTTTTGTATTTTTTTGTTTGTGTATCGACTTTCTCTTTGTGATTGAATTGAGATGTGTATTTGAGAAAGAGTGAGTGTGTGAGAGTGAGATGATGGTTATATACAGGAGCAAATGACAGCTTTTCTTCTATGGTCATCCACTTGACGTAATAAGAAACCACATCAAGAAAAAGAAGAAGCTGGGTAGTATTTCAGCTTGACACCGAATTGATTTTGGTGGACGAAACTATCTTTTTGTGATAAGTTTTGATGTGTTTTAAATTAATCTGCTAACAGTTTGTCGCAAATAACTCTTTTTATTTTTGCATTAGCTAGGTATAGGTTCGGTTAGGTTCAATTTGTTTTTCAATAATTTTTGTCGCAAATCATAAAAATAAATGAATAAAAGTTATTTGTGGCAGAAATGGTTAGCAGATTAATTTTAAAAATATCAAAACTCGCCAGAAAATAATAGTTTCGTCCACCAAAGTGAATTCGGTGTCAAGCTGGAAATTTATCAAAAGCTGGAATGAATCTCCCTTTGAACACAACTTATATCAGTGTTATGTATGTCATTATGGCCATACTGTTAAGACATGGAATTTCTGATGACAATGTTGATGTTCGTTTGATATTTGAGGTTTTACAGGAACTAAAGATCGTCAGGTAGTTAGTGCGGAGTCATTAGGGAGCTTTGAAAGGAGGCTAGACAATTTCATGGATGGGGATGAAAGGTGGATGTAGGTAGTGTTTAAGTAACAGGAACTACCACGTGTAGGTCTCACAGCCTCTTATAGCTTCCTTATTTTGTTATGTTTCTTAAATGTTTGTATGTGTGACCTACAGATGGCATCGTCAGGCATTCCGGGCGTGACGTGGGAGGCGGTGACCTACGTGGAGCGCTCGTTGCTGCAGGACAACACCAATGCCGAGGCGGGGGCCATGTTCTCCCGCATGATCCAGGACTCACTCAAGTCCTGGTTCACTCAGGTGGGCACTCAACGGGTTCTGAATAAGGCGAAATTTTGGTTTTATTCCAGTTTTACACCGAATTCACTTTAGTTAACGAAACTATTTTTTTCTGGTTAGTTTTGATGTGTTTTTAATTAATCTTTTAACCGTTTCTGTTGCAAATCACTTTTTTTTTTTTTTTTTTTTTTTTTTTTTTTTTCTTTTTTAAGATATATATTTAGTTAGGTAAAGGTTAGGTTAGGTATAGTTTCGGTTAGGTTCAATTTGTTTTTTAATAATTTTTGTCCAAAATCACACACACACAAAAAAAAAAAGTTATTTGTGACAGAAACGGTTAGCCAATTAATTCACAACACATCAAAACTCGCCAGAAAAAATTGTTCCGTCCACCAAAGTGAATTCGGTGTCAAACTGGAAATTTTCCAAAATTTTATTGGTGTGTAAAAATGACTCCCTGGGTTCTGAATAAGAAGAAATATAGTATGGGAAATAAAGAAATAAGAAAAATAAATACAAAAATAAAAATGATAATAATATATAAATATGAAATAAAGTATGTAAAAGTATGTTGTTGATGACATAAATTTTGATATTCTTTATGAACAATAATTACTAGGCCAGGACCTTAGAGGCTTAGCTATGGAATGAAATATTGTCTGTTAAAAAGAGCAACGACACTAGTTTCACAGTAAAGTGCTATTTACATGTCTTCAGTTATTGAGATGAGATTTGTCATTATTGTTTGTGAATGGAAATGTCATCTTTTTACCTTTCTATTTCAGGTTAATTTCTTCATCCACAATTTGGCACAACTAAGGTTTTCAGGCGACCACTCAGACGATCTCCTTTTATCCTTCATTCCAAAGACATACACGTAAGTTTTCTTTGTAATTTGCATGATTGATTTAAGAATTGAAGTAGATTGTTACGCCTAGCAACTGATAACCCTCTAGAGAAGGTGAATGTAAGGTTGATCAGCAGCAGATGTTTGCTTAGAGGCTCTATAGATATATATGATATGCATGCATCCTTTACACTTCTTGTTCGTGCAGCAGTCCCTTTTAAGATGTAGACAAAAGAGACCCGTTTTGAAGAGTACAACGAGTGTTAAGAGTGTTATGTACAAGCACTGATAATTTCTATACGAGTAATGTGGCAAATTAATTGACAAATGTTTTCAGTCGTGCACAAAGTTTCTAAATGTTTTTCAGTGTTCTGTAATGAGTGTGTGTGGTGTTCCTTACAGAGCCCAGCAGGACGGCAAGATCAGCCTGGTGAGCCTGTACAGCTACCAGAAGCGCTACAACCCCAACAAATACTACGTGTACATCCTGGAGGTGGAGAGGGAGAGCCAGAGGGAGCCATCCTATCTGTTCCGGTCCTACAGGGAATTCTCAGAGTTTCATCAGAAGCTGTGCCTCATCTTTCCACTAGCCAGGATTCACAGGTGACTCACAGCGATAAACTGTATTGCATGAAACATTAATGCCGAATATTAGCTCCATGTCTTTTCACTGTTTAGTCTTGGAAGTTCTAGCTTTGGGGTTTTATATAGTTATGATTCTTTTTTGCTGTGAAAGCAGGAAGCTACATATTTATAAATAGAAAATGTATTGAAGTATCAAAAATTTTATATATAAAATTAATGCAACTAACACGATGTTATATGCATGAATGTGAGCGAAAGGAGTGTATGTGAAAAATTTTGCAAAGGAGTTGTAAAATTCTTATCTCTTTAAAATTCAAATCGAATTGTAAAATTTGCTTTTGTAGGATGTGCATATTGATTTAATTGCTTGTGAACAATCTTTGGCCCGTACCAAGAGTCATGATGAAGGTCGAGCAACGAACGACGGACGACTGAGGAAGGGTACCATAAAAGGGATATTTTTCATGACTCATGGTATCATGACTCTTGGTACGGGCCTTTGTGTTGAGTGCCACCCCATGTGTTTGGAAAAAGAGATTTTATATGAAAAAATGTTGAAGTTATCAATCACATTACAACATTTATTTTTTAAGCGTTGTATTTTTTCTAAATAATTTTTTTATCATAGTAAAAATATGTGTCTGTTATACTTTTGTCTTGAGTCAAGGTGATATCAGGCATTGAAAATATTGTAGCTGTAGAAATAACCTTGAAGACGACTGGTAATTACTGTGCATGTTTCAGCCTCCCAAAAGGTGTGCAGATAGGGCGGTCCGAGGTGAAGGCCGTGGCCGAGAAGAGGAAGCTTGAGATCGAGCTGTTCCTGGCCACCCTGTTTGACCTGACGGCCGAGATATCACACTCCCACCTGGTGTACACGTTCTTCCACCCACTGCTGAGGGACCAGGAAGACACGGATATCCATATTAAGAAACTGAAAAACAAAGGTAAGTCTATCTATCTATCTATCTAATTCTCTTTTTAATGCTCATTTTGTCTATTTTTATGTGGTAAGAAATTGAAAAACAAAGGTAAGTCTATCTATCGTCTATCTAATTTTCATTTTCATTTGATTTTGTATAAGAAATTGAAAAACAAAGAATTGAAACTAATTCTAAATCTTTAACTTTTCATTTGGTTTACTCTTGTCATTATTATTATTTATTTTTTTACCATCACAAAAGACTGGCCAAGGGGAAAAAAAAGTGAACAAAAAGACCGCTAAATTGCCAGTCCCTTTAAAGAAGACAGTAAGAGAATATAAAAAGGGTGGGTGGGCCAATTTAGTTCGGGAGGTGTCTTGTTATTAAGTCTATCTATCTATCTATCTAATTCTCTTTTTAATGCTGGTTTTGTCTAGTTTTATGTGGTCTGATTACTGTTGTGCCATCTCAGTTTTATACCCAAAGTCTTTTTTGCCCTATTGGATCATCTAAACCTGTGGTATTTTGTACTCAATTCTAAATCTTCACTTTTCATTTGGTTTACTCTTGTCATTATTATTTATTTTTTTCACCACCACAAAGGACTGGCCAAGGGCAAAAAAAAAAAAAGTAACCAAAGCCCACTTAGTTGCCAGTCTCTATAAAGAAAACAGTAAGCATTTATATAAAGGGGGGGTAAAATTAATGTATGAGTGTTTGTTTTGAGAGGTTTCTTCTCCTTTCAGATTCCCTATTGGATAATTTACACCTGTGATATTTTGTACCTAATTCTAAATCTTTACTTTTCATTTGGTTTACTCTGAGTCATCAATGTGTTCGTGTTTGTTTTGAGAGGATTTTATTTTTATTTTTATATCTTCTTTCAGATTCAATGTTTTTACGTGTTTTTTTTGTTTTCTTCACTTTTATTTTAGTTTGGATTAGTTTTAATTTTGGTTTGGTTTGGTTTTTATTTTGGTATGGTTTGGTTTTCATTTTGGTATGGTTTGGTTTTCATTTTGGTTTGGTTTGGTTTTCATTTTGGTTTGGTTTGGTTTTCATTTTGGTTTGGTTTTCATTTTGGTTTGGTTTGATTTTGTTTTCATTTTGGTTTGGTTTAGTTTTCATTTTGGTTTGGTTTGGTTTGGTATGTGTAGGTGTTTGTTTAGAGAGTTCGTCTTTTTCTCCTTCCAGATTCCCGTAGTTCCCAGCCTCCCAGCTTGCCGAGTGTGTCCGGGCATGTGCAGGGGCAGGTGAAGGTGAGTGTGCAGTACCTCCGCGGGCAGCTGCAGATCATGGTGAATCACGCGCGTAACTTGTCCTTCATCAGCAACGCACAGGAGCCCTCGCCCTACGTCAAGCTGTACCTCCTGCCGGACCCCCACAAGAAGACTAAGAGGAAGACAAAAGTGATCAAGAAAACATGTCATCCTACTTTCATGGAGCTTGTAAGTTGTGTATGAAAGTTTAGGAAAGTTAGAAAGTTTTAGGAAAGTTAGTTTTTAAAGAAATTTACGTGTGTATGAAAGTTTAGTGAGGATATTTAATGCAACATAGTCAGGAATCACGTCATGTAAGGATCTCAACAGTGTAATCTAACTTGATTTCAGTTAGATATGTCATACAACTCCTTATCTTCTTCTATTTTGATTTTATTATTATTATTTTTATATCATCTTATTCTTCTCCTTGTTCTTTTAATATATTTCAGACTCTCACCACCATGAGTTTTATGATGTGGAAAGTAGCTTGATGGTAATGGTGAAATAAACCTGAAGTATGATCTCAATCTTAAAGCATTGATATCATAGTGACAGCATTGACACATTTGACAGACCTTATTGGTATAGTAATTGAGATTATTTTTTCAGATTACCTATCGAATGTCTCAGGACATTATTAAGCAGCGTGTCCTTGAAATCAGTGTTTGGAGCGAGGACAAATTCAGTGAGAATATATACCTAGGGAGTTCCTATCTGCACCTCAACGCCCTGGAGCTGAAGGAGGAGCAGTGTGAGTGGCTGAGTCTGGAGCACCAGCGCAACACTGCCACGGAACACACCATTCAGCACAGCACGTAGGTGACCTAGCTCCCTCCTTCCTTCACTCACCCCATCCAAGTAAGTGTTTTGTGTGACATGGTAAAAAAATCTATATTTTCACTGTACTTCCATATCCTACAAAACTGTGATAAGAATGACATGTCATGACTTCAAAGTTAAAACCTTTTTTTTTCCTTAAGTATATTTGAAGTTAAGAATAGTAGAATACAAGAGTTGATCTATCCAATTTAACTGCATTAGTGTGGGCAGTAGTACTGATAAAGCTTCTGTACTGACCTGAAAGTTATGACCAGGTCAGGTGACTGCTATCATGAGCAGCACAAAACTGATGGTCACAGGTCAGCTTTTCAGATGCCTTTGTAGCACACACATTCACACTGGACTCGCGTCCTCAACAGTATTGCTCATTGTATATATAAATAAGTATGACAATACATTTTGGCCGAATAAATTTGTTTCCCAAGTGCATGTAATACTGATAGCAGTTTAAAACGGACCATTATTTTCTTTCATGCCTCATTTTTCATGTATCAAGCAATGATTGGTGTGTTATGTTGATGTTTTATTTAATGTGTGCGAAATATACGTATGTAGGTTTACTAGTAAGGAACTGTTATTATGAATTTTTGTTTAAATAGGTCATCACATGAAATCTTTGTTGAAATTATAGTTTAGTAGAACTTTGTTAATGCAAAACTAGAAGCATTAGAGAAGTAGCAGCATGCTATTACATTACTACATGACGAAAGCTTATGAGTACTCCTAACACTGTTGTACTATCACATTTAGGACTTTCTTTTTGCAATATGTTTACTTATCATCATCATCATCATCATCATCATCATCATCATCATCATCACTCCATTCCATACTGATGAAGAGAGGTCCAGACTATGAAGAAGCACTGACAATAATACACATGGTCGCCAGAGCCCCATGACATTACAATAAAGGAATGAAGGAATTTCATCCAAGAAATAAATATTTTTCTACTATTTCTATCACCTTGTAGTGTGGCATACCACTTCAGGAATTTGTACAAAACACACACACACACACACAGGAAGGGTGGAATTTTGTTTCTTCTCTCTCTCTCTCTCTTTTGTAGGTCATTATGTAGGCAAATATTAATTCTCATTATACGTAACAGTATTTTTAGTGATATGTAGTGCATGAGCTTTGTGTAGAATAGATATTATTTCCATATTAATTATTTAGCATACGGATTAATCATTCATAATTCACATGCACACTTTCCCAACTCATGTATTTATGGCAAAGTTTATCACTCATTTTCATAGTTGTGATCCTTTTGCTTTCATGGCATTGCAGTGTTTATTTCCTTCAATGGCACCCACCTCTTCACTTGCTCCTTAACATTCCATATATTGTCCTGTAAGGGTTTAGCTTCCTTATTTTCTTATGTTCTTATGTTCTTATTTGTGTAGGGAGTAAGAAGGTTGAAAGAACAATGGCTTTTATGTTAAAGTGTGGTAAAGCTTCACAATGCCACCCTCTCCATGACTCATACGCAAAGAGATTAATAGATGACTCATTAAACAAAGACTCATGACTCATTAAACAAATACTCATTAAACAAAGACTCATTAAACAAACTCATGACTCATTAAACAAATAGACTCATTAAACAAAGACTCATGACTCATTAAACAGACTTATGACTCATTAAACAAAGACTCATGACTCATTAAACAAAGACTCATGACTCATTAAACAAATAGACTCATTAAACAAAGACTCATGACTCATTAAACAAAGACTCATGACTCATTAAACAAAGACTCATGACTCATTAAACAAATAGACTCATTAAACAAAGACTCATGACTCATTAAACAAATACTCATTAAACAAAGACTCATGACTCATTAAACAAAGACTCATTAAACAAAGAGACTCATTAAACAGACTCATGACTCATTAAACAAAGACTCGACTCATTAAACAAATAGACTCATGACTCATTAAACAAAGACTCATGACTCATTAAACAAATACTCATTAAACAAAGACTCATGACTCATTAAACAAATAGACTCATGACTCATTAAACAAAGACTCATGACTCATTAAACAAAGACTCATGACTCATTAAACAGACTCATAACTCATTAAACACTCATGACTCATTAAACAAAGACTCATGACTCACTAAACAAACTCATGGCTCATTAAACAAAGAGACTCATTAAACAAAGAGACTCATGACTCATTAAACAAAGAGACTCATGACTCATTAAACAAAGAGACTCATTAAACAAAGACTCATGACTCATACACAAAGAGATTAAAAGATGACTTATTAAACAAAGACTCATGACTCATACACAAAGAGATTAAAAGATGACTCATTAAACAAATAGATTAAACAAAGAGCTTAGAGATTTAGTGCATAGTGTTCAAGGAAAACATCAGCTTTGAAGAGCAAACTTTATGCCAATACACCTCCATCTTATAATCTTAAAGCCATTTTATTTTCCTTGTTTGCTAGTCTTTCTTAATCATTCCATCAAATTATCTTGTGTTGAAAGGGTTAGTTTAACATAGTCGCTTTGTCTGCCTCCAGATAAGTAAGGTTTTCACAGCATTAAAACAATACACCTTCTGATACTTTCATTTTAGATTGAACAAGATACAATAAATATGTTAGTTACTCTTTCATCATTCCAAAGTCTCATACTGCTTTCTGATGATTATGTATGTATGCTGCACTTAACTTTAATGCTTGATGTCAGTAGATATTATTGTTTTGTTATACTCAAAAAGAAAAAATGTATATATGATTTGGTGATATGCAGGTTGAGGCAATGGATAGAGATAGCTGGAAGCGTATCATCGACCGTCTAACCTCATAAGATATTATGGGAAAATCTTACGTTAAACAGAAAGATGATGATGATGGTATGATTGGGTGATACAGTTGAAGGTACCGAGACACATTAACCCCTTCACGCCCAAATCTTTCCTTTGCTTTAAAAAAATATATGTTGTCGAGCCATAAAATTACGAAAAGTAACTGAATATACCAAATTAGTTAGTGGACAAGGATACTAAACAGGTCATATCTATAAAATATTGCTTATATATTCACTAAAAATCGTCTAATGGTAGGCTACCCAAATTACAATGGAAATTACGTTCTGGGCCTCAAGGGGTTAATATCAACTGCAAGATTATAGGATTGTATGCATTGTTATTTTCTTTGCTGAAATCCTGCTTAGTACAGTGGAAGCTCCATGATCTGACCTCTGTGGGACTCGAGGGAATGTCTCGCATAATGTCGGCTCGGATACAACTCTTAATTTTCCTGAAAATATAATGTTCACTTTGTCCTTTGCTCATTTCGCTGTGCTTGTTTTTTGCACCACTTGTTGAAGTCATATTTTCATCACAAACAGCAGCCAACACTTTAAAATATTGATAAATCTGGAACAGTAAGATGTAGGGAGGCACATTTGAGCTCTCTGCCTCTCAACATAATTAGCAAGGCAGTGATGGCTATGTGAGCTACTTACCATGCAGCTCAAACAGGGTCTGCTTGGAGTTATAGTTATTTTTTTTAACGAGGCAAAAATTCTATTCTGTCATAAGGTCTCGTGCTTAAAATTATACCTATGTTTACCTGATAATATGGTTAATTATGATAAAATACAACTGAAATTAAGAAGAACTGTAGTATTTTCTTCTCCTGGCATCAAATATCAGTCAGTAAGCAGCAAGGGGTCAGGATTTTTCACCTCGTTAAAAAAACAGAGTATAGCTAACTTGATTTTAACATACTTTAGGACTTTTGAAAAATGTGATAGGCAGAGGTGTTCATAAGTTAGCAGGCTGGATAATAGAGCTTCCCCTGTAACTGGAAATGGATAGTCATTTTATAAACATCAGTTCATTGAGAGAAAAAAAATGTCATTAAAAAGCGCACAAAGGAAGCGATTGAGAGAGGTAGTAAATATTGTGATGCAGGTCTGTGTTAGGACCTGTTTTGATATATGCAGTGTAAAGGAATGTAACTCATTGAAAGCATGCATTGAAGAGCTGACAAAATACTGTACCACGCATGCTTTTAAAAGTTTAAGGATAATTCAAACATGCAGATTAGCAAGTTGTGATAATTTAGATTTTTTTTGTTTCTTTAAAATGAAACATCCAATATGACTATATTTTATGTAAGTATTATGGTTTTGCATGCTTCATATTATTTGATATTTACTCACCTATTACATGATATTTTTTATATTAGCACTGAAACTTCAGTCAAAATTGTATATGTGTATCATGATTTATTCAGTAAGATGCTGGTATACTTACATGTTTTCAAAGCAGGATTAGCTTGAGCCTCATGTCATGTCATAAGTGCCGTTCCAAATAGTAGCAAGTATGGTAGTTCTCCTTTTAATAAAGTTTTATCATATATTGTCCAAAGACACTGTGAGTATGAGTGATGAGATCATGAGACACCAAGATTTTAACTCTTTCCCGCCCAGATCTTTCCTTTGCTATATAAAATCGTCCGTTCTTAGCCATACAACTACGAAAAGTAACTTAAGATATCAAATTAGCTAGTGGACAAGTATACTAAACAGGTCATATCTATAAATAATTGTTTTTATTCATTAAAATTGTCTAATGGTACCCAAATTGCAATGGAACTAACTTTCTGGGCCTCAAGGGGTTAATGGAATGTGTGATGAGAAGCTTAAAGGTATGTTAAGTTGATGTTGCTCTTACTGTTACCGAAGTGAAGTGTGAAGTTTGCATATAATGTAATCGTGCTTAAGCTATAGTCTCTTTTTTTTTAATGAGGCAAAAATTCCATTCTATATTAAGGTCTCATGTTTAAAATTATGCCTATGTTTACCTGATAATATGGTTAACTATGATAAAATACAGCAGAAATTTAGAAGAACTGTAGTATTCCCTTCTCCTGGCATCAAATATCAGGCAGTAAGCAGCAAGGGGTCAGGATTTTTCGCCTCGTTAAAATAAACAGATTATAGATGAGTGCTGGCTTTGAAATTCTTAAGTTCTTGATATGTAAGAGCAGAACATTTGCTAGTCTTCTTTTTGTAAGGGATTGAAGTGCTTTCTGAACATAGTTACTGTCTTTATATTTACTTTAAGATCGAACTTGTTATCAGCACAGGAAAAAAGAAAAACAGGGCATATACATAACAAAAAAAACTTATAGCATAGATGTTAACAGGAACTACCACGTGTAGGTTTCGCGGCCTCTTGTAGCTTCCTTATTTTCTTATGTTCTTATGTTAACTTAAAATTGATAAATAACGGGACTGTAAATGTTGCACATGTACGGGACAGGTATTGGGCTGCCAGTAAGCTTCCCATGTATGTATCTGTACTCTATAGAATGTTACTGCAATGCAATGTTCCATAAACCTTTCCTGAAGTCTTTGTACTGAAAGAACACATTCATATTCTTTTTCTATCCTTGATCACAATTCATGAAATTCTACGCAGCATATTGTAGCGATCCACTGATAATGATGATGGCACATTACTCATACCGCCACTATATTCAATTACACTGGCAACACCAATGAAAAAAATACATTACCGTCAATAACACTATAGTCGCCATGCGCCATATATTACGAATTTTAGCATCACTACAGACTTGTATGTGCAACTTAAGACATGTAGTACATAATATAAACTACTGTGCATACCTCTTCCGTGGCACATACAAGTCTGTAGTGATGCTTTAGTGGTGAAATTCGTAATATATGGCACCTGGCGACATATGTGCACCGTGGCGACTATAGTGTTATCTACGGTAGTGACGGCGTGACGCAGAATGGCGTCGTAAGGTGGGCGAGGCGACGCGCCCCCCGGCGTATGTCCCCAATGATTGATTGATTGTGGATGATGATAATGATGTGAAAAATGAAGTGAAGTGAAAATGAGAAGATTGGGTACATTCAGTTTCAAGGTCAATGGTTGGGTACATTCAGTTTCAAGGTCAATGGTTGGGTACATTCAGTTTCAAGGTCAATGGGTGAATGAACCAAACAAACGGTTGCCGTGTGTATCTAGTTCCAAGTGTCTAGTGCTGGGGAGACATTTTTGACATATTTTAGATACAAATGTTTTATACACTACTTGAACACTAAAAGGTTATGATGCTTACATCATATTGTAAGCAATTGCTTTTATAACTTTGACAAAACAATGAAGTAGGTAGTAGATAATTTTGAAGGGGAGAAATTTGATCTAGAGCTCTAATAATAATTCTGGTTTATGGAACGTCGCCGATGGGAATTCTCGCCGAAACACCAACCGAGAACTCTATCCGACGTGGAAATTTTAACCTAACCTGGACAGTGGCACCTAACTTAACCTAACCTGATCAAGGTACTGCTGATATTTCATCCTTGAATGCATAAACAAGGGTAAAACCTGATTAAATGTATAAATTGGGTCCTGTAATATCAAGAATTGCAACACTCGACGACGGCGGCGAGAGTTCCGATCGGCGACAGTTCCAGGTACCATAATTTTTTACTGGCTCTCGAATCTGCAACACGTGATGTATGACTTTTTATTGTAAGTGTAAGCTCATACTACCATACGTATATCCTTGGAAGTGTAGCTGAACCCACCGCTGGTTCCAGTGCATTTAAATGTAATTGCTGTGCATAAGAACTGCTGAATAAATTAAGTGCAATTATATTTTCTTTCATTGTGGTTTTACATAAATAAATAAATACAGATAGACAAAAAAAAGAAAAAAGAAATCACAAAATGATCCCATCAAATTCCTATAAACACCATTTTTTACAATTTATCAAAAAAGAACCGTCAGTTGAGGAAGTGTGAAGAAACGCAGTGCCTCGGGGGACGCGACGGGGAGGACGCATCATATTGCCCCCTAGGTTATAAGTTCCTGCTGGGGTTATAAGTTTTTTTTATCAGTGTAACGATAATTCATAGCGTTGATAAGAGGTCTAGAGAACATCAACGCATCATATACTAGAGGTGAGTACGTAATTGTATTAGAATTAAGGGAAAATAAGGAGTTTTATTTGATTATATTGTTACGAGTGGCCTAATTGCTTGTCTGTTTGCTTGTTCGTGTGTGTGTGTGTGCGAAGCTCCACATGGCGGCGGTTCGGACCTCAGCTCGAGGCAGAGGGAGTGGGTGAGGAGCACCAGGTGGCGAGGAGGAGGCAGTCGGGGAGGAGAGGCAGGCTCAGGCAATTCCCCCTTCCAGGGGCGTATTTAGGATCTTGAAACATTGGGGGCTTAGCCCAGCTAAGAGATCTTAAAATTTTTACAGGATATTTTCAATTTATTTATGAGTATAATGAATATAAGATGTGAGACACTGTACTCTACCAAAAGGCTCCGGTAATTTCCTTAGGATAACTTTCGAAACGTGAAATTAAAATAAAATTAAGACAATCTGAGTTGGAGTTAAACTTCGTTATTATTTTTATTTTCATCAGTAGGAATAAAAACCTAAGAAAAAGAGCTTTGGCATGATGAAGCAGTCATATAGATTGTATATTCCCAATGCTTTGTTCAATACTGAAATCTGACTAACCTCGCTCTCCTATAACTACTTTTTTTTTTTTTACATCACAAACTGGCCAAGGACACACCAAAATGCTCTTCGAAAAAAATGCACTTCGAAAAAATGCACTCCGAAAAAAATGCACTCAGAAAAAAATGCACTCAGAAAAAATGCACTTCAAAAAAAATGCACTTCAAAAAAAATGCACCTCGAAAAAATGCACTTCGGAAAAAATGCACTTAGAAAATAATGCACCTCGAAAAAAAGGCACTTCTGTTAACTCTGTGTCTTGTCCATCTGATATTCTCTTCTTCACCTCTCCAAAAGATCTTTTGGTGTCTCCTCTGTCATGCACTCCTCATCTCCTGTTCTCTCCACCTCTCTCATGTCCTGCTCATAAAAAGGATGACATCAGCATACCCTAAGTAACATCTAACCACATATCTTATTTTTTACTATAATTCTATGTTGGCCCCAGTCAGAGCTTATCTTATTTGTGTGAGAAAAAAAAAAAAAGAAAAAAAAAAGGTATTTGAGATCCGGGGCTATTCATAAAACATTCGGGACTATAGCCCCCAATGCCCAGGCCTAACTACACCCCTGACTGGTGTCATTCGTAGCCTTCGTAGCCTCCCGTGTGTGTAGGCCTACAGCTGACGTCACGACCAACGTCTGAGCTTTTTGCAGTCAAGTGACATTTGGGCAACTTTAAACCTTATTTTTGACTAGCCGCAAAGCCGCCCTCCGGGCGTACTTTTTGGCTAGCTCCTGCGGAGGGCTATTGGTGGGCCAACACAGACTCTCCAGATAGCCCCTTCTAACTTTCCTGAAATCATGGATGTAGAAATGTATGTATTCCCCCCACCCATTCACTCACCCATTACCCTTCACCCCCCACCCATTCACTCACCCATTATCCATCACCACACACCCATTCACTCACCCATTACCCATCACCCCCCACCCATTCACTCACCCATTACCCATCACCCCCCACCCATTCACTCATCCATTACCCATCACCACACACCCATTCACTCACCCATTACCCATCACCCCCCACCTATTCCCTCACCCATCACCCATCACCACACACCCATTCACTCACCCATTACCCATCACCACACACCTATTCCGTCACCCATCACCCATCACCCCCAACCCATCACCCCCCACCCATTCACTCACCCATCACCCCACACCCATTACCCATCACCCCACCCATTCACTCACCCATTACCCATCACCCTACATCAAGGTTTCCTCAATTCTCGCAACCCACTTTTTTTTCACAATTCTCGCTAATAGGCTACTAATTTTTTTTTTTTAATAAGTGATCGGATCATCCCATAAGTGGGCTTAAAATGTGCCCCTCGTCGACCTGGTTCCAAAACTGTGCCATATGATGGGATTGGGGCACGGGGGGCGGCACCTATCGCGGACACACAGCCAGACGCACAGACACACACTTTCGCTTATATAATTATTGACAGCGAGCTTCGCTCGCTGTCGCTTACCATAAGACCCGTGGAACCAAGTTTCCGCCAAAAAGTGTATAACTACTCCTAAATATTGTCGGATTGAGCCGAAATTTGACATGCAAGTAGTGCTGTCAAAATCAATGGGGGTCGTCGGAATTTTTTTTTTGCGTAAAACAAGCTCTTAATGAGTAATTAGCGTAAACTACTCCTAATTATTGTCGGATTGAGCTGACATTCGACATCCAAGTAGTGCTGTCAAAATCAATGGGGGTCTGTATAACAAACTTTTTACATAGAACAAGCCCTTAATGAGTAATCGCTTCCCATAAGACCCGTGGAACCAAGTTTCCGCCAAAAAGTGTATAACTACTCCTAATTATGGTCGGATTCAGCTGAAATTTGACATGTAAGTAGTGCTGTCAAAATCAATGGGGGTCGTCGGAATTTTTTTTTTGCGTAAAACAAGCCCTTAATGAGTAATTAGCGTAAACTACTCCTAATTATTGTCGGATTGAGCTGACATTCGACATCCAAGTAGTGCTGTCAAAATCAATAGGGGTCTGTGAAACAAACTTTTTGCATAGAACAAGCCCTTAATGAGTAATTTACGTGATGAGTTAATTGGCTGGAACGTGGCTCGCTGTCACGTTCCAGCCGTAAGAACTGAGCCAAAAGCAAAGGGGCCAGAGGCTGGACTTCTATACTTGATTATAGAAAAAAATTATTCCTTGCCTTTTTTTTTTGAAATTATAATGCTTAGAGTGATTTTTAACAGTTTATAAATATATTGGCCACCCTTTCACACACACAAAAAAATCGTTAGGCAACTCTTGTCTCACTCTTGTCTGGGCAGGTGTATCGCTGAGATAAGCGAGAATAAGTTATCAGTGGGCAGCAGCAGGGGAAGGAGGCGGGAAACTCCCCTCCTGCACTCCTTCCTTTCCCTCCTCCACTTAGGCGATCAGGGAAAAGCTTTGACGTCCTCCAATAATTAATTAGTATGGCGACGAAAATATCTTTTGAGCACACCGTAAAAGTTTGGTGATGAAGAGGGTGTCGCGAGAATAAGTCCCCCCTCTGGCCCCTAGGTACCCCCCCCCAGTGCCTAGGCCAGTGCGTCACCCCCCCGGCCCCTAGGTACCCCCCCCCCCAGTGCCTAGACCAGTGCGTCACCCCCCCCCGGCCCCTAGGTACCCCCCCCCAGTGCCTAGGCCAGTGCGTCACCCCCCCCCCGGCCCCTAGGTACCCCCCAGTGCCTAGGCCAGTGCGTCACCCCCCCCACCCCCCCCGGCCCCTAGGTACCGCCCCACCCCAGTGCCTAGGCCAGTGCGTGATGCGTAGAAGGCCGTGGTGGTGGTCGGCGTGGCGTCAGTGTTCATCAGCATTAGTTATTCTGAGTGTTCCTGCAGCTAGCCTGTTTACGTGTAATTACTGCCTTGTCTTCGATGCCATGTTAACACAGAGGAATTAGCAATGACGTGGTATGTAGCCGCGGTGCTCATTTCCATTTGGACTCAGTCGTCAGGCACTGTATACGTAGTTAGTGCGGATCCGTCAATAGGGAGCTTTAAAGGAGGCTAGATCATTTCATGGATGGGGATGAAAGGTGGATGTAGGTATATAGTAACAGGAACTACCACGTGTATTCGTGTAAGTCTCGCGGCCTCTTGTAGCTTCCTTATTTTCTTATGTTCTTATGTTCATTCTCCTAGGGCTGCATACCAACGAGGTGGGTCATCCACACGCTATTTTGCAACATGGCCACACTATCGCCATAGTTACAGACTTCCGATCGAGTACCTTACCTCGGCTTTGTTTTTAATTTTTAGTCATATAATTTGCTGATTCTTCATATAAATATATCTTCAACCACCATGAAGATCATTAAGAACAATAAAGGATGCTTCAAATTATATCCACCGATCGAGTGTTATTTATACACGTAAAAGGAGCTCTATAGTGCACGAGTACGGTGAATATGTTATCCGAGAAACGCATTTTGGGGTAAAGGTTGTGCTCCTATAATGTCCTATTTGACTTTGTCCTCCCCGGATAACTTGAACCGATTTATGACAGCTGACTTGAAACGATTTATGTATGATCCAGTATATTTTCCTCTTGTGTCGGTTCAGCCATTAATATTATTACATTAGATATATAAGTAAATAATTATATCCTGTGCCATGTCTAGTAAGGAGTCTAGATAAGTGCAGACGGCGCAGCAGGGAAGAACAACGACAGATAGAAGGAAGGGTCTGTAGCTATAACATTGCGTCATTGTTAACATTGCATTATAACATTGCGTCATTGTTAACATTGCATTATAACATTGCGTCATTGTTAACATTGCATTATAACATTGCGTCATTGTTAACATTGCATTATAACATTGCGTCATTGTTAACATTGCATTATAACATTGCGTCATTGTTAACATTGCATTATAACATTGCGTCATTGTTAACATTGCATTATAACATTGCGTCATTGTTAACATTGCATAATAACATTGTGTGACATTACCCGCCTCACACAATCTTTGGCTTTTCATTACTGTGGAGTCCCTGGATGCTGGGCTGTGGTAGATTATGCAGTGGCCGCGGCCTCGCTGACACAAAAGGTTCATTGTGATTTCTCCATCGTGCCTCTAAAACTTTTTGTTTCCTCCTCTGTCCCAAGAATTCTGGACAAAGAAATTGTGATATCCACATAACGAAGACAGAATCTATATATTTATATATTTATTGGACTTTCTTTTTACGTAGGGTATATATTCATTGATTTCCTATAATGGTACAATATTTTTCAAGCTTGCCTTCAACTTCTTCTTTTTTATCATGAAATTATGCATGCCCATTGCAACATGGCTGCACCTGCACGAATGATCTTAGTTGTCGCGTGAAAAAAAGTGGCGTCACAGGTAAAATAAGTGGTCACTGCGGTATGCGTATCGGTAACTCGTCGCTCGTCGCAAGGAAGCCTTCTCGAAATTGTAGTCTGCTGACGGATCCTACCGGTGTTTAGCAAAAGTTAGGTTAACAATTATTACAAAACTAGACATTACTCTACGTAGCAAAGCCTGTGGTGCCAGGTTATATATTGGAGCTAATCTTTGTACGATTAGTAGGATAAACCACCTGTTGCCCATTCTACAGTGGAGCACAGTGCACACAATGACCTCTTTTATAACTATCTTCATTCAACCGATAGTATTCATGATAAAAAGAATGAGAACATGATTGATTTTGTTATCAGAAATATGAAGCTAGAGAGGCGGGTGGAGGCTGGCCGCACCTCAGCATCCTTCCAGGCCAACAGATGGCACTGAGGGAGGGAACTCCTTACGGGGAGGTGTTAAGTCTTCGTAAAACATATAAACACGCTTGATTGTGCACGAAAATGTTTGAATAAGTATATCTATGTAAGAAATTAAGCATTAAAAAATATTACATGGATAATAGTAAGGTTAGAAGTCCATTTAATTGATATTACACGCTATGATTACTTCAATAAGTACTACAGGTCGCCTTGATGATAAAATAGTCCTGGAATCAAAACAAACTGGATTGTCTTGTTTGATTATATTGACTCTTATAGGACTACGTGTCATTTGGTGCTTCACTAGGACATGGAAATCTAGCGTGTGAGGCCATAGATGAGGGCTTGGTGAAGTGTGCGTAGCGTGACAGTGCCTCAGAGCGGTGAAAAGAGTGAGTGTGAGACGTGGTTTCCAGGAGGCGGGTGTAGCGGCTGGACTGTGGCTTATTGAGGACGAACCCTTGAGCACAGCCTGGGATTATTAACACCCTAACCTTGTGGCATTGAGTCCGTAGTAAGTCTTGAAGTAAAACCACTCCAAACGTTCTATACATTTGATAAGAGGCAGTTTAGTATCGTGGTAAGGAGAACCTAATTGAGGACGAACCCTTGAGCACAGCCAGGGATTATTAACATGCTAACCTCCTGGCATTGATTCTGTAGTAAGTCTTGAAGTAAAACCACTCCAAACGTTATATACATATGATAAGAGGCAGTTTAGTATTGCAGTAAAGAGTGTCAGGATACCCCTCGAGTGTCATCCTGATTTGAAAGAGAATGTCATTCTTGCTGTCATTCGTGATAAGAAAGTCTCGTTCAGCCTGACGTTAAGTGACATTGAGATAACCGGCTAGCGTGGCAAACTGGTTGTGATTTAAAGAATATTCTGTATCCGTGTTAATGTAAGTGATATGTAGACAGTCTGAAAATACAGTGAATAGTGGACGGAGCAAAATACAGTGAATAGTGGATGGAGTGAATACAGTGAAGAGTGGACGGAGTAAAATACAGGAACCATTGTTGATCAGTCTGTAGAAGAGTTATGGGTGTCTCCATCTGAAAAAGGTATGCAAAAATCAATTATTCCCCCCCCCTCCCCCCCTTGTCTTCATAGCTCAATAATTTGATTATGATAATTATAATTTCTATATATTTCATTGTTTTTATGACATGAAGGATTCCTGTAATTTACTAAATACAGCATAGTGTTGTGACATAGTTCAGGGTAACTATAACATTGTTTCCACCTCCAATTGGTCTTGCTAATGATAAGAAGCTTTTGTATGTAGAAATATATTATTAATATGAAATTTCATGCTCACATCTTTTCTACAATGCCTGATCTTTTTCATGGTAACTGGTCACAAGTGTTTCTGGCCCCAATCATTCCGGGCTATGGTTTTTCCTGCCTCAAGTCATTTCAGCCTCTTACCCTAGTCATTCCACCTCTGACCATCCAAGTCATTCCTGACTTTCCCTAATGTCATTGCATTAACTTTATAATTATTTTTTTTGTACATTTATGCCCATGGCACCTGTAGGCTACATCCATGAGGGCTTGGATGGATAGCCCTCCATGGGTCCATATGAGGGCCATGATGGTTGGTCCTCACCCGTGGTGGCGCAGGCAGGATTTTTATAGTGACGCCTTGTAGAGGCCCATGCCGCCATGGTGTCCTCCGATGCACTTGCCATCATAGGCAACATAGGTTGACAGGCGACATGGGTAAGCTTCGGCCACCTGACGATGGAGCAATGACTCGCTGCCGGCAAGACTCAAACTCGGGTCGTTGAGCTCGCCACGTCCAGGCGCTAACCACTCGGCCACCGCCTTCATTTCTAGAGTTGCTAAACAGAGGTAGATTCACTGAAGGATTTTAGTGAATATTAACTCTGTTTTGTTTTCACCCTTGAGAGGCCATAAAACACCAAGTTACTTTTGAAGCAATACCATGAGAAAAAAAAACTGCATTGTTTCCATGGCTGCCCTATCTTGCATTGCCTGTTCAGCAAGGTTCAGCCCCATCAGCAGATCCTACAGTGTGCTCTGAAAGAACTCCAAAAGCCCCTCAGATGAACTTTTGATGGTGCCTGTCTCTTAATTTTCGCCATCAGTGAGCAGCTGAAGCTCCTAAAGACTGCAAAGACCCAGTGCATGGGTGGCACATTCTGCATGGTACAGAAGCCTTTACAAAAACATTTTGGAATCCATGTCTTTAAGAAAAGGGGATGATGGAAATGTCAAGAAAGTTTCTTTTTCACATTATTGTGAAGTAAAAAAAAAAAAAAATAATGGTAATAAAAAGGCTCTCAATGCTATCATTAGACTTATTTAAGAGTGTAATGTTGAAAATTTACAATGGATTTTGGAAAGCCGTAATGGTCTGCTGTCTGATCCATCTTCCCAATGGCTTTTAGTAAAATGTCTTTTGGTAAATGCCTTTCAGTAAATGTACGGTAAAATGTACGGTAAAAACCCAGAGTGCCATTTAGTAAATTTGTGCCTGACTTTTGAGCTTGCATAATAAGATACACCTTTTATGGCATTAAAGAAATATTTTACCCTAATTATCATATGCAGTAAACCCTCGATATAACGAACCCTTTTGTACAGAATTTTGGATATAACGAATGGTCTAAGGCTACCTTACGCACATCCAATTTAACGAACCAAATTGTTGGTAAATGCAGTGACTGATCGAACATGCGGCCCGTGTCTGATGCGAGTGTGTACGCGCAAACATTTATGATAGATTAAGTATGATGAACTTGTTTGTTGGAAAATGTAATTACTGTACACACATGTATGCTAGGGTTTCCTTCCCGGGATCTCGGAATCCCGGGCATAAGTGGTTATCTTTTTTTTCCCTGGAAATTGTTTAAAATCCCGGGATTCTTATTGTCCCTTATCTCAGATTTACACTACCTATGTAAAATACAAAACCCATGGAAGAGATTTTTTTTTTTACAATGGCCATCTTCTAATGTCATTCTATATATCATTGGATTTCTTTTGTGGCTAACGGAATGAGATTAGATAATAATCAAAATTTTAATTATTTAGTCAGATTATGTACCTTTTTCTGCACCAGTTATGCAAGTTAATAAAGAGAACATTGCTTTAGTGTCATAAAATTGATCAATTCCATTGCCTTTCAAATAATATATAGATACTACACTAATGAAGTATGTGGGGTTCGCACTTCGCACAGTATTAGTTAGTACAAATCTTACCTGATGCGGGAAATCTTGGGTTCCCGGGAAATATCCTGGTTTGTCCCAGAATCCCAAGATGCTAAGAAACTCCCAAAACAGGAAACCCTAATGCATACCAATGTTATTATACTGCAATGATATCAAAAATATGTACATAGCTCAGGAAATTTACAGTTAACTAAATGTGAATCACTGAACAACGCCCCTTATTTATTGGAAGGAGTTTGGTGAAAAGCACCTAATATATAATGCCCATATATCAACCTTGGCATACAATAAAAGCACCTATATAATGCCCATATATCAACCTTGGCATACAATAAAAGCACCTATATAATGCCCATATATCAACCTTGGCATACAATAAAAGCACCTATATAATGCCCATATATCAACCTTTGCATATAATAAAGATTTGGGTTTGACATACAACCCTTACCCACAAATGGTTCATTATAGTGAGGATTTACTGTAGTACATAGCTAAGTAACTATGTTAGCAGGAATTACATGGAGGAGAGGGCTGGAATGACTTTGTTGTAGGCCAAAATGACTAGGATGAGAGGCTGAGGTGAATAGGATAGCAGGCCGAAATGACTAGGGCCAGGAAAACATTTGGTCGCATTGATTTCAAATCTTGATAATTTGAAATCGGTGACATTTTCTGCTGGCGATGTTCATATTTATGCCATATTTATGTATGTCCTCCAAATCTGACATTAAACAGAAAGATGAGGATGACATTATTGTCTATTCATGTACTTCCCTTCATACCATGTGTACTTACTCATATTTATCCCCTTTCTTCATACTCATTTTCCTGGTATGATAACATAGTGAACACAACTAACATAATTGCTTTTCATCTTTGATTTTCATATGTGTAATCTTACTTGATCCAGTTTGCCGCCTGTTCCTTGTAATTTCTTCTAGGGGATGGCCATGACAGAAGGTTTTATTTGCTTCTGTCCATTCACCCTATTCTAGCACACATCTTCCTTCTCTGTTTCTCAGTTCTCTCCCCTCTCAAGTATTCCAAGGCTCAAGTAGGTATTATTCCAGATGAACACCGAATTAACTTTAGTGGACGAAACAATTTTTTTCTGGCGAGTTTTGATGCGTTTTGAATTAATCTGCTACCGTTTGTGTCGCAATTATTTTTTTTTTTATTACATATTTTTTTTTTAGTTAGAAAGGTTAGGTTAGGCTAGGGCTTAGGTTATGTTTGGTATAGGTTCGTTTAGGTTCAATTTGTTTTTTTGTCATTTTTGTTGCAAATCTAAAAAAAAGATTATTTTTTTTGCGACAGAAACGGTTAGCAGATTAATTCAAAACACATCAAAACTCACCAGAAAAACATTGTTTCGTCCTCCAAAGGAAGTTCGGTGTTCATCTGGAAATTTACCCTCAAGTATTTAAAGTATTCCTTCCAATTTCCAAAGGAGCCTTTCTCTCACACCCACATCATCCTCTCACCCCGCATTAGGCTGAATGCATAGTTAAAAGTACAGGAGATAAATCTAGTATGTAGTGATGGGGTTTGACAAATGATAAGTCTGGATCTAGTCCATTATGGAGTCCAGAGGAACAGTTTTCTTGATAGTTTTCTTTAATAGATCTTCTGAAGGGAAGAGAACCAGGATGTCGCATTTAATTTTTTAATTTTTTTTAATTATTATTATTAGTTACTACCTTATTTAGATGTCTCCGGTCTGTAGCTTGTAATGTAGCTTGAGTTTCACTTGTCTTAATTTTGATGGATTTTTTATAGATCTTGATATAGATTTTATTGATCTTGACAGTTTTTCAGGCAAATATAAGGTTATTGAATTCAATCTGTTTTGGTAATGAAAGCTGAGTGAGATGGGTGGAAAAACCTCCCTAGATGTGTTCACAGAGGTGATGCAGGCTATACTCATAAGGGTTTTTCCCTAAAATGCTCCTTCTGAAGCATGAAATCTAAATACTAAAACTAAATACAAACGAAAACAAAATAAAGAAAATACTGAAAGATGAATATGAGGTAGAAATTGGTTATAAATTTTAATATAGGGAGATCACACCATATGAGCATTTACTATACGTACAAGAATACAGTGATATGATATGAATGAATTTGCATCAAAATTTGTCGTGCAAGCAAGACTTTTTAACCCCTTCAAGCCCAGTTATTTCCTTTACCCGTCAGGGTGGCTCGGTTGGTAGAGGTGTGGGCTCGCGTGCAGCGTCCCTGCGTTCGATCCAACCAGGTTCCCACCAGGTTCATCCTGGCGTGGTGGCAATTTCTATAGTCAATAACCTTGTCGTTGGTACTTGCAAATTGTCTAGATAGGATCAAAGTATCTTATATAGTTATTTCCTTTGCTATAAAAAATTGTACTATGTTGTCGAGACATAAAATGACGAAAAGTAACTTAATATACCAAATTAGTCGACAAGGATACTAAACAGGACATATCTATAAAATTTGCTATGTTCATTAAAATCGTCTAATGGTGGTTATATTACAATGGAAATTACGTTCTGGGCCTCAAGGGGTTAATGAAACAAATACTAGTCTGGTGATACGAGTACCTAGGAAGGCCGCAGGTTAAGCATGATGTGTCACGTGACCTGCCCAGTGATGTATGGTATTTTTTGGTGTACAAGAGGCACCTTTGTATAAGACACGCCTGTATTTCCAAGACTATCTTCATTGGGAAAAAAATCCAGTTTATATACTTGGAAGGGTGGATGTGAGGGGCCCCGTGCAATTATCCGAGTGTTGTCTTTGAGTGACTGGATGGAGCAGTGGGTGATCACAGTGTGAATGGTGTAGGCCTAGGTGGTCTGTAGCCTGTAGGCATGGTAGCTGTGCAGCCTGTAATAACTTTAAGGGCTTTGTTTTGTATGGTTTTGGGGGGGTTCTTTTTGGAAACTTTCCCGGGGCTAAAATTGACAATTAAATATGTCCCCCAAACATAAACCCAAATGTTCTCGCGGTACCTTAAAGACTTTTTAAAATTCTAGTTAGTAAAGTGTATTGTGAGGGTTTTGTCAGGCAAATTAAAGGCCAAATTAATTTTTTATTTAAATTATATTATATATAAAATTAAACCTATTTAATATTGATATATATCATATTATTATTTTTTTAAAATTATATTTTAATATAATCTTAATATAAAAT
>JACEEZ010021762.1:885299-896857 GCA_016584305.1 Chionoecetes opilio
TATTATATATTTATATATTTTTATATATATAAAATTATATATATAATATTATATTATATTATTTTTTATATAATATATATATATTAAATTTATATATATATTTTTATATTATATCTATTATATTATATATATAATATATATATTATATATATTATATTTATATATTTTATAATATTTAAATATTTATTATATTATATATTTATAATATTATTTTTATATATACTAATTTAATTATTTATATATTATATATTTTATATATATATTATATATTTTATATTATTTTAAAATATTATATATTATTATATATATATATTATAATTATTTATATTTTAATTTATTAATTTTATTATTTATATTATATATATTATTATTTTTAAAAATATATATTTTTTTCTTTTATATTTTAAATATATATATATTATATATATATTATATATTTATTATATATTTATATTATATTTTATATTTTTTTATAAAATATATATATATATTATATATTATATATTAATATTATATATATTATATAATATATTTATATTATATTATTTATATATAAAATTTAAAATCTTATATAATATTAATATATAATAAAATTTTAAAAATTATATCTATTTTAATATATTATATATAATTATATAATATATATATATATTTAATATATTATATATATATATATTATATTTTATTTATATATATCTTATATATAATTTAAAATATATATATATATATTATTTATATATAAAATAAAATATTCTATATATTTATTATTCTATATACTATTATATATATATTTATATTATATATATATATATATTATTTATTATTATTATATATTAAAAATATTTTATATATATATTCTATATAATTATATATATATTATATATTTATTATCTATTTAAAATATATATATATATTTTAAATTATTTTTTATTTTTATATATATTTTATTATAATATATATATATATATATTATATATTTATATTATATATATATATATTATCTATTAATATATTTATCTATATATATAATATATTTATCTTATCTATATATATTATTAATAATATTTATATATATATATATATATATATATTTATATATATATATATATATATATATATATTATTATATCTATTTTTATTTTATATTATTATATAAAAATATATTATATATATTAATATATATATCTATTATACTTTAAAATATTATTTTATATATTATATATATATAATATATATATATTTAAATTATATATTATATATAATATTAAAATATATATATATTATTCTATTATATATATTTTATATATATTATTATATATTATATCTATTATATATATTATATACTTTATTAATTATATATATATATTTACTATATAACCATATATATTATATATATATATATATATATATATATTTATATATATAATATAATATATATTATATATATATATAATATATAATTATATTATATATTATATTATATATATAAAATATTTATATTTTTAATATTTATAAAAATTTTATATATTATATATATATTATATATATATTTTTATATTTATATTATAATATTATATTATATATTAATATATATATATATATATTTTTTATATTAATATTTTTATATTATATATATAATATATATTATATTATTATATAATTATATATATATAATATATATATATATATATATATATCTAAATTAATTATATTATATAAATATATTATATTATATATATATTATATCTTATATATATATTATATAATATCTTTTATATATATATTTTATATAATATATTTTTATATATATATTATATATATTATTAATATATCTATATATATATATTATATATATATATATCTTTATATATATATATTTTTATATATATATCTATATAATATATTTATTTATAATATTATATATAATATATATTATATCTAATCATATAATATTATATATATAATATATATTATAAATATTATATATATAATATTATATATCTATATATATATACTATTAATATAATATATATATTATATTATATAATATATATATATATATATATAATATATATATATATAATTATATTATATTAATATAAATTATATTTTCATCTATATACTAATTATATATATAATATCTATATATATATAATTTTTTATTTTAATATATTAAAAATATATAAAATATATAATATATCTATTTAAAATATTATATTAATATATTAAATATTATATAATATATATCTATATTAATATATATAAAACTAATATAATATATATATATACATATATATTATTTTATATATTATTATATTTATATCTATTATAATAATATATTTATCTATATATTACTTATATCTATATAATATAATATATATCTATAAATTATATATAATATTATCTATTTTCTTTTATAATTAAAATATCATTATATAATTTTAATATAAAATTTTAATATATATATCCTATATATAATATAATCTAATATATATATATATAAAATATCTAATTTTCTTTTTATATATATTTAATTATATATATATATATCTATCTATATATTATTATATTAATATATATATATACTATTTTTATATTATCAAATTTTAATTATATATCTAATATATATTAATCATAATTATCTCTATATATATATATATCATATCTATATATCTTAATATTTTTATATAATTAACATAAAATATATATAATCTATATATATTATATATATATATAATATAATAATTATAATAAATATAATCATTATATAACATTATTATACTATCTCTATATATATATATAATATATATCTATATAATAAAATATATCTATTCTATATAATCAAATTTAAAATTTTCTTATATTATATTAATATTATAATATATAATATATACTATATTTCTAATTATAATAATATATATATAATATATAATTTATATATTATTATATAATAATAATTATATATTATCTACATTATATTAATTATATAGCTATCATATATATATTTTTATATATAAACCTCTATATATATAAAATACTATTAATATATAATATATATATAGATATATAAATAATATCTATATATAATAAAATAAATATATATTATATATATATATAAAATTAAATATAATAATATTATTATCATATATATATATATATATAACATAATTATTCAAATATAATATATATATATCTATATAATATATCATTTTATATATATATATAATTATATATATACTAAAATATATATTATATATATATTATTTTATATATATATATATATATCTATATATACTAATTAATATATATTATATATAAATACTATATATATATTATATATAATTCTATATATAATATATATTATTTTAAATATCTATATATATAATTAATATCTAAAATATTATATAATTATTCTATATTTTTCATATATAATATACTATAAAATATAAATATTATATATTAATTAATTATATTAATATATATTATATATAAAATATAATAATATTCCTAATATATAATATATATAAATAATATTATTTTATTTTAAAATATATATAATTGTTATTCTTTTTATATATTATTTTTATAATACTTATATATCAAATATATATAATACTATATATAATATAAATATATATCTATATAATATCTTATATATATATAAAATTATCTTATCTATATATATATTATATATCTACTATATATTATATATATATAATATATATATTATATATATATAACTATATATATATTATATAAAATTTTCCTATATATATATTTTAAAATATATTAATATTATACTATATTATAATTATATAATATATATATATATAATATATATAATATATATTTATATTATATATAATAATATATATATATTTATATATATAATATATATATTATATATATATAATATTTTATATAATATTTATCTTTATTTAATATCCCTTTAAAATAAAAATATATAAAATATTATCTACATAATACTACATATACTATATATTATATCTAAATAAAATATATTTTATAATATATAATATATATATATCTTATATATATATATATAATATATTATATTATTTATTTATATTATCTATATATATTAATTATATATATATATATATATATATAATATATATAAAATTATATATATATCTATATATATTTTATAATCTATATATCTACTATTATATATTAAAATATATATTATTATAATATATTAAATATATATATTATATATATATATATATATATATCTATTATATTCTATCATTAAAATATATATCTATATTATATTCTTATATATTCTATTCTATTTATCTATCTATAATCTATCTATAATATAATATATTTATATAATATATATAAAATCCTATATTTATTTAAAATATTATATATATATATATATTCTATATACTAATATATATTATATATATATATATATATATCAATATAATCTATCTTATATATTATATCTCTTAAAATATTTATCTAAAACTCAAAAATTTATATCTATACAAATCTATATATATATATAATATAAAATCTATATCTTATTATATTAAAATTTAAAATTTAAAAATATATATATAATATATATATTATATACATATTACTATATATATATTAATATATATATATAATATATTATCTTTTATATTTTATATATATATATATATATCTCTCTATATCTAATATATATATTTATTATCTAAAATTTTATACTATCATTATTTTACTATATCTATCTTATTATATATATTATAGATATATATATTAATAACATTATATTATATATATTAATATATATATTTTTTAATATATATATTTTATATATTTTATACTTATATATAATTTTATATATATATATAATATATATTATATCTAATAATATTATTAATTTATATTTTGGCCCCCCCTTTTAAATTTTCGGGGTATCCCACTGATCACAACCCCTACCCCCATCTCATCTTTCTATCAACTCAATTTTCCAAATTTTTCAAAGGTTAGCTTCGAGAACATTTCCCAGTTCTATTGTTGGGGTACATATTTTAATTGTGGCAATTTTTTTACCCCCGGACTTTTTCCTGACGGGCAAGACGCCCTAAAACCCATCAAAACAACCCCTTAAGTTTACAGGCTGCACGCTACTGCCTACAGGCTACAGACCACCTAGGCCTACACCATTCACACTGTGATCACCCACTGCTCCTCCAGTCACTCAAGACACACTCGGATAATTGCACGGGCCCTCACATCCACCCTTCCAAGTATATAAACTGGATTTTTTCCCAATGAAGATAGTCTTGGAAATCGGCGTGTCTTATACAGTGCCTCTTGTACACCAAAATACCATACATCACTGGGCAGGTCACGTGACCATCATGCTTAACCTGCGGCCTTCCTAGGTACTCGTATCACCAGACTAGTATTTGTTTCATTAACCCCTTGAGGCCCAGAACGTAATTTCCATTGTAATATACCACCATTAGACGATTTTAATGAACATAGCAATTTATAGATATGTCCTGTTTAGTAATCCTTGTCGACTAATTTGGTATATTAAGTTACTTTTCGTCATTTTATGTCTCGACAACATAGTACAATTTTTTATAGCAAAGGAAATAACTATATAAGATACTTTGATCCTATCTAGACAATTTGCAAGTACCAACGACAAGGTTATTGACTATACAAATTGCCACCACGCCAGGATGAACCTGGTGGGAACCTGTTGGATCGAACGCAGGGACGCTGCACGCGAGCCCACACCTCTACCAACCGAGCCACCCTGACGGGTAACAGGAAATAACTGGGCTTGAAGGGGTTAAAAAGTCTTGCTTGCACGACAAATTTGATGCAAATTCATTCATATCATATCACTGTATTCTTGTACGTATAGTAAATGCTCATATGGTGTGATCTCCCTATATTAAATTTATAACCAATTTCTACCTCATATTCATCTTTCAGTATTTTCTTTATTTTGTTTTCGTTTGTATTTAGTTTTAGTTTTTTAGATTTCATGCTTCAGAAGGAGCATTTTAGGGAAAACCCTTATGAGTATAGCCTGCATCACCTCTGTGAACACATCTAGGGAGGTTTTTTCCACCCATCTCACTCAGCTTTCATTACCAAAACGATTGAATTCAATAACCTTATATTTGCCTGAAAAACTGTCAAGATCAAAAAAATCTATATCAAGATCTATAAAAAATCCATCAAAATTAAGACAAGTGAAACTCAAGCTACATTACAAGCTACAGACCGGAGACATCTAAATAGGTAGTAACTAATAATAATAATTAAAAAAAATTAAAAATTTTAAATGGACATCCTGGTTCTCTTCCCTTCAGAAGATCTATTAAAGAAAACTATCAGAAAACTGTTCCTCTGGACTCCATAATGGACTAGATCCAGACTTATCATTTGTCAAACCCCCTCACTACATACTAGATTTATCTCCTGTACTTTTAACTATGCATTCAGCCTAATGCGGGTGAGAGGATGATGTGGGTGTGAGAGAAAGGCTCCTTTGGAAATTGGAAGGAATACTTTAAATACTTGAGGGTAAATTTCCAGATGAACACCGAACTTCCTTGGAGGACGAAACAATGTTTTTTTCTGGGGAGTTTTGATGTGTTTTGAATTAAACTGCTAACCGTTTCTGTCGCAAAAAAATAATCTTTTTTTAGATTTGCAACAAAATGACAAAAAAACAAATTGAACCTAAACGAACCTATACCAAACATAACCTAAGCCCTAGCCTAACCTAACCTTTCTAACTAAAAAAAAAATATGTAATAAAAAAAAAATAATTGCGACACAAACGGTAGCAGATTAATTCAAAACGCATCAAAACTCGCCCGAAAAAAATTTGTTTCGTCCACTAAGTTAATTCGGTGTTCATCTGGAATAATACCTACTTGAGCCTTGGAATACTTGAGAGGGGAGAAACTGAAAAACAGAGAAGGAAGTGTTGCTGAATAGGGTGAATGGAAGAACAAATAAACCTTTGTCATGGCTCCCTAGAAGAAAAAAGGAAAAAGGCGGAAAACTGGATAAGTAAGTTTTCCATTAAAAATCAAAGATGAAAAGAAATTATGTTAGTTTGTTCACTATTTTATCATACCAGGAAAATGATTAAGAAAGGGGTTAAAAATTGATATAACATGGTATGAAGGGAAGTACATGAATAGAAAATGTCATCCTCTTTTTCTGTTTATGTCGATTTGGGGGACATACAAAAATATGGCTAAATATAACACGCCGCAAAAAGTCACCGTTTAAAATTTTATAAAGTTTTGGGAAATCAATGCGCCAAATTTTTTCCGGGCCCCTAGTCATTTGGGCCCTGCTATCCATTCACCTCAGCCTCTCATCCAGTCTTTTGGCCTAAAACAAGTCTTCCGCCCTCTCCCCATGTAATTCCTGCTAACTAGTTTTAGCTATGTACTAAGTAAATCCTCACTATAATAAACCATTTGTGGGTGGTTTTATTAAAACCCCAAAATCTTTTTATATGCAAAGTTGATTTTGGCATATATGGGTGTTTTTTATTGTTCCCAAAGGTTGATATATGGGCATTATATAGGTGCTTTTATTGTATCCAAAGGTTATATAGGGGCTTTATTGGGTGTTTTTATTGTATCCCAGGTTGATTATGGGCATTATATATTGGGTGTTTTTTCCCCAAAACCCCTTTCCAAATAAAAAAGGGGGCGTTGTTCATGATTCACATTTATTTAACTGTAAATTTTCCTTTCTTGTACATATTTTTTGATATATTGCAGTATAAAAAACTTTGGGTATGCATTAGGGTTTCTGTTTTGGAGTTTCTTAGCATTTTGGGGATTCTGGGAAAAACCGGGTTTTTTCCCGGGAACCCAAGATTTCCCGCATCAGTAAGATTTGTACTACTAATATGTGCGAAGTGCGAACCCCCATACTTATTAGTGTAGTACTATTTTTTATTTAAAAGGGAAAGGGATTGATCAATTTTATGACACTAAAGATGTTCTCTTTTTAAACTTGCAAACGGGTGCAAAAAAAGGGCTAATCTGAAAAATAATTAAAATTTTGATTATTATCTAATCTTTTTCCTTAGCCAAAAAAGAACCCAATGATATAAGAATAATTTTAGAAATGGCCTTTGTAAAAAAAAAAATCTCTTCCAGGGGTTTTGTATTTTACATAGGTGTGTAAATCTGAGAAAGGGACAATAAAACCCCGGGGATTTTAACCAAATTTTCCGGGAAAAAAAAGAAACCATTTCCCCGGGGTTCCGAACCCGGGGGAAAAAACCCTAGCTTTACATGTTGTACAGTAATTACATTTTCCCAACAAAAAAGTTCATCATATTTAAACTATATAATTTTGCGCGTACACCTCGCATCAACCGGGCCGCATGTTCGACAGTCCTGCATTTCAAAAATTTGGTTCTTAAATTGGGTGTGCGTAAGGTAGCCTTTAAACCTTCGTTATTCCAAATTGTACAAAGGGTTTTGTTATAAACGGGGTTTACTGCATTGTTTAGGGTAAATATTTCTTTAATGCCATAAAAAGGGGTTCTTATTATGCAAACTCAAAAGTCAGGCACAAAATTTACTAAATGCACTCGGGTTTTACCGTCTTTTACCGTACATTTACTGAAAACATTTTCCCAAAAAAACATTTTACTAAAAAGCCATTGGGAAGAGGATCAGACAGCAACCATTACGGGTTTCCAAAAACCTTGAAATTTTTAACATTTTCACTCTTAAAAAACTAATGATAGCATTGAGAGCCTTTTTATTCCATTTTTTTTTTTTTTTTTTACTTCACAATAAAGTAAAAAAACTTTCTTGACATTTCCCTCATCCCTTTTCTTAAAGACATGGGTTCCAAAAAGTTTTTTAAAGGCTTCGTACCCGCGAAAGTCCCCCCATGCACTGGGGCTTTGCAGTCTTTTGGAGCTTCAGCTGCTTGAGGGGGAAAAATTAAAAGACGGCACCATCAAAATTCATCTGAGGGGCTTTTGGAGTTTTCAGAGCACACTGTAGGATCTGCTGATGGGGTGAAACCTTGCTAACCAAAGCAAGATGGGGACCTGGAAAAAATGCGTTTTTTTTTTTTCATGGTATTGCTTTTAAAAATAATTTGGGGTTTTTTTGGGCCCCTCAAGGGGGAAAAAAAAACGAGTTTTTAAAAATTCATAAAATCCTTCGTAAACTACCCCTGTTTAGCAAATCTAGAATGAAGGCGGTGGCCGGTGGTTAGCGCCTGGGCGTGCGACTCAACGACCCGAGTTTGAGTCTTGCCGGCAGCGGTCATTGCTCCTCGTCCGGGGGCCGAACTTACCCATGTCGCCTTTAACCCATTTGCCTTTATGGCAAGTGCATCGGAGGCACCTGGCGGCATGGGCCTCTACAAGGGTCACTATAAAAAACCTGCCTGCGCCCCCACGGGGGGACCAACCACATGGCCCTCATTGGACCCCCCGGGGGCTATCCACCAACCCCCATGGGGTGAGCCCACAGGTCCTGGGCAAAATTACAAAAAAAAAATTATAAAATTAAGGGGAAAGCATTAGGGAAAGTCGGGAAAGACTTGGATGGCAGAGGGGGAATGACTAGGTAAAGGCTGAATGACTTGAGGGAGGAAAAACCATAGCCCGGAATGTTTGGGGGCCCGAAAAACTTGTGACCAGGGCCATGAAAAAGATCAGGATTGTAGAAAGATGTAGCATGAATTTTCTATTAATAATTTTTCTACTCAAAAGCTTCTTTCTTACAAACCAATTGGAGGTGGAAACAATGTTTTAGTTACCCGAAATTGTCACAACCCTTGCTGTATTTTAAATTCAGGAAACCTTCATGTCTAAAAAAAAATGAATATATAAAATTATAAAATTTTCATAACAAATTATTGAGCTATGAAAACAAGGGGGGAGGGGGGGGGAATAAATTGATTTTTGCATACCTTTTTTTAGATGGGAGCACCCATAACTCTTCTACAGACGACAAAAAGGGTTCCCGTATTTTACTCCGTCACTCTTCCTGTATTTACTCCTTCCCCTATTCCTGTATTTTTGCTCCGTCCACTATTCACTGTATTTTCAGACTGTTACATATCACTTACATTAACCGGGTACGAATATTTTTTAAAACACAACCAGTTTGCCACGCTAGCCGGGTTTTTCTCAATGTCACTTAAGTCAGGCTGAAGAGACCTTAAGAGAAGCAAAAAAAAGAAATAGTGCACCGGGGGGTATCCGAACACTCTTTCCAAACAAAATGCCTCTTATCATATGTTTTTATAACGTTTGGGGTGGTTTTACTTCAAAACTTACTACAAACAATGCCAGGGGGTTTTGCATGTTAAAAATCCCCGGCTGTGCTCAAAGGGGTTCGTCCTCATTAGGGTTTTCCTTTCCAGATACTAACTGCCTCTTTCAAAATGTATAAACGTTTTGGGGTGGTTTTCTTTGACTTAAATACGGACTCAATGCCACAAGGTTAGGGTGTTAATAATCCCAGGGTGTGCTCAAGGGTTCGTCCTCAAAAAGCCACAGTCCACCGCTACACCCGCCTCCTGGAAACCACGTCTCACACTCATCTTTTCACCGCTCTGAGGCATGTCCCCGCTACGCACACTTCACCAAGCCCTCATCTATGGCCTCACACGCTAGATTTCCATGTCCTAGTGAAGCACCAAATGACACGTAGTCCCTTTAAAAGTCAATATAATAAACAAGACAATCCAGTTTGTTTGATTCCAGGACTATTTTATCATCAAGGCGACCTGTAGTACTATTGAAATAATCATAGCGTGTAATATCAATTAAATGGACTTCTAACCTTACTATTATCCATGTAATATTTTTTAATGCTTAATTTCTTACATAGATATACTTATTTAAACATTTTCGTGCACAATCAAGCGTGTTTATATGTTTTACGAAGAAATTAACAACCCCCCGTAAGGATTTCCCTCCCTCAGTGCCATCTGTTGGCCTGGAAGGATGCTGAGGTGCGGCCAGCCTCCACCCGCCTCTCTAGCTTCAAAATTTCTGATAACAAAAACAATCATGTTCTCATTCTTTTTATCATGAATACTATCGGTTGAATGAAGATAGTTATAAAAGAGGTCATTGTGTGCACTGTGCTCCACTGTAGAATGGGCAACAGGTGGTTTATCCTACTAATCGTACAAAGATTAGCTCCAATATATAACCTGGCCCACAGCTTTGCTACGTAGAAATAAAGTCTAGTTTTGTAATAATTGTTAACCTAACTTTTGCTAAACCCGGTAGGGTCCGTCAGCAGACTACAATTTCGAGAAGGCTTCCTTGCGACACGACAGTTACCGATACGCATACCGCATGACCACTTTTTTTACCTGTGACGCCACTTTTTTCACGCGACAACTAAGATCATTCGTGCAGGTGCGCCATGTTGCAATGGGCATGCATTTCATGATAAAAGAAGAGTTAAGGCAAGTTGAAAATTTGTACCTTTTAGGAAATCAATGAATATATAACCCTACGTAAAAAGAAAATCCAAAAATAATAAAATAAG
>JACEEZ010021763.1:5000-7500 GCA_016584305.1 Chionoecetes opilio
TTATTGACTATACAAAGCGCCGCCACGTCAGCACGAACTAGGCGGACTCGAACCGCTGACCGAATGCACAGGGACGCTGCACATTGCGAACCCACGTCTCTACCAACCTTGCCACCCTGACGGGCTAATCTGATCAGGGACTTAACTGGCCTAGGATATGATTTTATATTTTGACAGGAAACTTTTTTAATAGAAGAAAAACTGGGGATGCTAGATTTTATTGATGAGAACTATGATTGTGTTGGAGTGGGTGGCACCTTCTCAGAGAAGGCGCTGCGATCCATGGCTGGCAGGCAGGAAGGTGGGATGGCTGTTTTATGGAGGAAAAATCTTAACTTGTAAATTAATAAGATAATTTTGGAAAATATCGTTATGGTATTGAATGTTAATATCTTTGGAAGAAATATTATTTTTATATATGTGTACCTGAACAGTGATGTTTGGGAGAAAAATATGATGCACACACACACACACAACACACACACACACCACACACACACACACACACACAAAACACACCACACACACACACACACACTACAGCAGCATAAGACATAAATATATAATACATAATTAAATATTAATAAATAATACATAGAAATAATAAACAAAAATAATTCCAACATAAACAAAAAACTCAACATTTATTATTATTACATAACAATCATCATAAAAATCACCATTTAAACACAAATACCTCCTTCCCTCCTGCTACACACTACACATGCAGCACCCTACAGTAGCCTAGTAGTGTAGCACCGTGTAGCACAGTGTAGCATAGTAGTGGCTACGGTGTTACAGCACAGTAGCATTCTTCAGGCAAAGTCAACAAACGACATGAGAGAAAGAGAGAGAGAGAAAGAGAGAGCGAGAGAACGTTTGTGGTCAAAGATAAGACGAACGGATTTCCCGAGATCTGTGTGTGTGTGTGTGTGTGTGTGTGTGTGTGTGTGTGTGTGTGTGTGTGTGTGTGTGTGATTAGTTGTGTAGTTGTTAAGGGGTGTTTTCGGAGTATATTATGTGTCTTGTAATCGTAGCCAATACTGTAATGGTTTGTTCATGATATTATAGTTGTTAGGGTTTGTTTCGGAGTAAGATTAACCTTCTTGGACTACAACTAGTTGTTATATGTATAATGATAGGTACCATTGTATATTTTACTGTAATCTTAAATTATAAATGTGATTCTGTTTTCTTGTAGTCAATGAACTAAACTAAACTGTGAGCTGTGACCTAAACTGACCTAAACTTGACCTAAACTGTGACCCATCGTCATGGGTCACAGCCAAACTATTGACAGTGTTTAAGCGAGGTTTTCGTTCAGTAGTATCCAATTATAGAGGAATCAATGTCATCAACAGCTTTGCTAAACTCTATGACATGGTGGTGAGTAGTAGATTGCACGAGTGGTTTACCCCTTACCGTGAACAAGCAGGCAGCCAGGCAGGGAGAGGATGCCTTGAGCATATGGTGACTTTGCGTTTGCTTTGTGACGTGGCAAGAAGGAAGAAATTCAAGCTATACGTTACGTTTGTCGACTTTTCACAGGCGTATGATAAGGTGCCACGCGATGTTTTGTTTGGTGTTTTAAAGCGTATAGGGTGCCGTGCTACCGTGCTGTTGGCCTTAGCTGCTATGTACAGGCTTACGCACTCTGTTATTGGCTCGGCAATTGTCTCAGCTACTGTAGGCGTGCGGTAGGGATCTCCGACATCATGTTTATCATTCATAATATTTGTGAATGATTTGATCAGATGAATCCAGCAAAACTGTGACATGGATGGCTTCCTGGCCTGGTTGCATGTACTCGTCCTCATGGATGATACTGTACTCTTATCCACAAGTACAGGAAATATGATGCATGCAATTAGACTTCTGAATCAGTTTTGTACGTCACATAGGATGACAATTAACGAGAGCAAGACTAAATGTTTGGTGGTCAATGGGCATGATGCAGACAGGGAAGCCATGCACGTCGATGATGTAAGTGTGAGTGCGTGCGAGCATTATATATATTTAGGCAGCCCCTTTGCTGCCGAGGGTTCAACAAGTACAGCCATTAAGCTGCACGCACAGGGTAAGAGGTGTCACGCACTTAAGTTTGTATCTGTTATCAGTAAAAATAATGATATTCCTTTCTGTGTCAAGTGTCAAGTGTTTCAAGCGGCCTTCATGTCGACTATTTTACACGGCTGTGAATCTTGGTTGAATGGCGATATGAAACCTGTCAACAAATTATACATGTGTTGCATCAAGCAGATGTTGGGTGTTAGGAAGACAACATGTAAGGAGCTGTGTTTAGCGCAGCTCGGCTGTCCCCCTTGACGTGCTCCTATCCTGGCTAAACAGCGCAAGTTTTTCAGTGAAATGTGGAGAGAGAGAAGGGGAATGGCTGACGATCCTCTGGTTCATGACATGCATATCACGCTCAGTCACGCCTGTCATGCCTCACGCTATCTTAGAGACATCCTCAACAACGCAAGGGACGATGTGCATATTG
>JACEEZ010021763.1:15000-32500 GCA_016584305.1 Chionoecetes opilio
CCAACACCCCACACACGCACTCACAGCACAACACACACAACACACACACACACACACACACACACGCACATACAACAACACACACACCGCACACACACACACACACACACACACACACACACACAAACACCACAACAACACACACAACACACAACAACACACACGCACATACAACCACAACACACACACACAGCACAACAACACAACAACACACACACGACATACAACACACACACACACCACATACAACATACACACACACACACACGCACATACAACACACACAACCACACACACACACACACACACAACAACACACCACACACACCACCACATACAAACACACACACACACACGCACATACAAACACACACACACCACATACAAACACACACACCACACGCACATACAAACACACACACCACACACATACAAACACAACACGCACACACGCACACAACACACACACACACACACACACACACACACACACACACCAAACAACACACACGCACACTACATACAACACAACACACACACACACGCACATACAAAACACACACACACACACCCAAAACAAACACACACACACACACGCACATACAAACACACCACACACGCACAACAAAACACACACACACACACCACAACACACACACCACACACACCACATACAAACCACACAACCACACACACACACACACACGCACATACAAACACACACACACACAACACATACAAACACACCACACACACCACACACACAACACACACGCACTACAACACACACAACACACGCAACAAAAAAAAAAAAACACACACACACACACATACAACACACACACACACACACACACCCACAAACAAACACACACAACACACGCACATACAAAACCACACAACACGCACAACAAACACACACACACACCACCACATACAAACACACACACACACACACATACAAACACACACACACACACCCACGCACATACAACACACACACACACACCCACACACAACAACACAACAAACACACACACGCCAACATACAAACACACACACACACACGCACATACAAAAACACACACACACACACGCACAAACAACACCACACACACACACAACACAACACACACACACACACACGCACATACAAACACACACACACACCACATACAACACACACACACGCACATACAAACACACACACAACACACACATACAAACACACACACACACACGCACATACAAACACACACACACACACACACATACAAACACACCCACGCACATACAAACACACCACACACGCACATAAAACAAACACACACACACGCACATACAAACACACACACACACACGCACATACAAAACACACCCCACAACAAAACGCACATACAAACAAAACACACACACACACACCATATACAAACACAACCCACCACACATACAAACAACACACACCACACGCACATACAAACACACACACACACAACGCACATACAAACACACACACACACACAACCACATACAACACAACCACACACACACGCACTACAAACAACACACACACACACACACATACAAACCACACACACCACGCACAACAAACACACACACACACACACCACACGCACAAAAACACACACACACACGCAAACTAACAACACCACACACACACACACACACGCACATACAAACACACACACAAACGCACATCAAACACACACACACCACACACCACTACAAAACCACACAACACACAAACCACATGCAAACACCACACACACACCGCACATACAAAACCCACACACACACAAACGCACATGCAAACACACACCACACACACACACGCATAAACAACACACACACAACAAAACGCACATGCAAACACCACATACACACACCACACCCACAATACAAACACCACAGAACACAGGAGCAAACAGCTCACTCGCTAAATCCCCCCCCTCCTCTCTCCTCTCTCTACTCACTCCACTCTCTCTCTCTCTCTCTCTCTCATCCCCCCTCCTCATCCTCTCTCCTCTCTCTCTCTCCTCTCCTCTCCATCTCACCTTCAATAAAAACTATAAAAAAGACTCGTTACTCTCTCTCTCTTCTCATCCTCTCCTTCTCTCTTCTCGATCGCCTTCTTTCTCATTTACAACCTTCATACTATTGCTTGCTAAAACCAGACCCTTATTAAGACATTAGTGGCTAAAAGACATAGCATATAAGTTGCTACCAGCGCATTTTACCAAATGTATTTCACTAAGAGTACGGGAGACTGTAACTTTGCTTTACACCTTTACATCACTTTCATACAACTTCGACCAAACACGAACCTTGAAGACAGAGCGTATGGCTACAAACACGCAAAAACACGGTTTCAACACACACAGCGACGCCATTAAAAACACACACAACACCACACAACAACACACACACAACACGCACATACAAACACACACACACACCACATACAAACACACACACACACACACGCACATACAAACACACACACACACACATACAAACACACACACACACACGCACATACAAACACACACACACACACACGCACATACAAACACACACACACAAACGCACGCACATACAAACACACACACACGCACATACAAACACACACACACACACGCACATACAAACCACACCACACACACACACACGCACATACAAACACAACACACAAACGCACGCACATACAAACACACACACACACGCACATACAAACACACACACACACACGCACATACAAACACACACACCACACACGCACATACAAACACACACACACACACGCACATACAAACACACACACACAAACGCACGCACATACAAACACACACACACACGCACATACAAACACACACACACACACGCACATACAAACACACAGTTGCACATATACACACACACACACACACACACACACAAGCACACACACGCACATACAAACACACACACACACACACGCACATACAAACACACACACACAACACCACACACACACACGCACATACAACACACACACACACACACACGCACATACAAACACACACCACACACACACACACATACACACACACACACACGCACATACAAAACACACGCACATACAAACACACACACACACACACACGCACTTACAAACACACACACACACACGCACATGCAAAAAACCACGCACACACACACGCACATACAAACACACACACACACACACGAACATACAAAACACACACCCACACAACACACACACACGCACATACAAACACACATACACACACACACGCACATACACACCACACACACCACACACACACACACACACACGCACATACAAACACACACACACACACACACGCACATACAAACACACACACAATACACACGCACATACAACACACACACACACACACACACACGCACGCACATACAAACACACACACACCACACGCACACCCAAACACACACACAACACACACACACACACTACACGCACATACAAACACAACACACACACACACACACGCACATACAAACACACACACACACCACATACAAACACACACACACACACGCACATACAGACACACACACATACACACACACGCACATACAAACACAACACACACACACACCACAACCACACGCACATACAAACACACACACACACACACCACACGCACATACAAACACACACACACACACACAACCACATACAAAACACACACACACACACGCACATACAAACACACACACACACACGCACATAAACCACCACCACGCACATACAAACACACACACACACACACACACACATACAAGCACACACACACACACGCACATACAAACACACACACACGCACATACAAAACACACACACACACACGCACATACAAAACACACACACACACACGCACATACAAACACACACACCACACACGCACATAAAACACACACACACACACGCACATACAAACACACACACACACAACCACGCACATACAAAAAACCCACACACACACGCATATACAAACATACCCCACATACACACACCATACCACGCACATACAAACACAACACACACACGCACATACAACACCACAACGCATACAAACACACACACACACACGCACCTACAAACACACACACACACACCACATACAACACACACACACGCACATACAAACACACACACCCGCACATACAAACACACACACAACCACATACAAAACACACATACACACACACACGCACATACAAACACACACACACAAACGCACATGCAAACACACACACACACACACACGCACGTACAAACACACACACACACAAACGCACATGCAAACACACACACACACACACGCACATACAAACCCACACACACAAACGCACATGCAAACACACACCCACCCACACACGCATATACAAACACACACACACAAACGCACATGCAAACACACATACACACACACACGCACATACAAACACACACACACAGGGGAGTCTGTAAGTGGTGCTCTCTCTCTCTCTCTCTCTCTCTCTCTCTCTCTCTCTCTCTCTCTCTCTCTCTCTCTCTCTCTCTCTCTCTCTCTCTCTCTCTCTCTCTCTCTCTCTCTCTCTCTCTCTCTCTCTCTCTCTCTCTCTCTCTCTCTCTCTCTCCTCTCTCTCTCTCTCTCTCTCTCTCTCTCTCTCTCTCTCTCTCTCTCTCTCTCTCTCTCTCTCTCTCTCTCTCTCTCTCCTCTCTCTCTCTCTCTCTCTCTCTCTCTCTCTCTCTCTCTCTCTCTCTCTCTCTCTCTCTCTCTCTCTCTCTCTCTCTCTCTCTCTCTCTCCTTCAGTTATTAAAAACTTATTGTTTGTGTAAAAAAAGACCGTTATTAAGACATAGGCATAAGACATGATGCTATATGAATGTCCAGCATTTTACCAATGTTCACTATTAGAGTTACGGTGAGGAGGAAACTGTTGCTTTATCAGCTTTACAAACCTTTCATTATATTGCTTGACTCAAAACCGAACCCTTTGATAGCAGTGGCGTTAGTGTGGCTGTGAAAGAAGCAAAGATAAGGGGTTTGCTAGCCGGGCGGCGGCCATTTTGAAAAACACGTGTATTTCACACACACACACACACGCACATACAAACACACACACACACACACGCACATACAAACACACACACACACACACATACAAACACACACACACACGCACATACAAACACACACACACACACACGCACATACAAACACACACACACACACACGCACATACAAATACACACACACACACACATACAAACACACACACACACGCACATACAAACACACACACACACACGCACATACAAACACACACACACACACACGCACATACAAATACACACACACACACACACACAAACACACACACACACACGCACATACAAACACACACACACACACACGCACATACAAACACACACACACAAACGGACGCACATACAAACACACACACACACGCACATACAAACACACACACACACACGCACATACAAACACACACACACACACGCACATACAAACACACACACACACACACGCACATACAAACACACACACACACACGCACATACAAACACACACACATACACGCACATACAAACACACACACACACACACGCACATACAAATACACACACACACACACACACGCACATACAAACACACACACACGCACATACAAACACACACACACACACACACGCACATACAAACACACACACACAAAAACTTTTCTTTGTGTTGCCAGTTGACAAATAGTTGACAGGAAGCCGCGGCAGATAAGACAACCCTATATATACGAGTGCGCCATACGTGGTAATGTCATTATAGTTTAAACCTGGGTCTTAACAGACTACAGACGCAGCAAGAATCTCAGGACTCTGGGTAATCGCGGCGGTGGTGGCGTGCTGGCTGGGTACTGTCAGTGCCAGGCCTCAGGACTGTGCCATAGGCCGGAGTGCTGGAGACTGTTTTTGGCGGTGTGATAAGAGGCACACTTCCCCGCAGGGACCCCTAAGCTATCGTGTACTGGCGGTCGGTCCCTCCAGATGGCGTGACTCCCCTCCACCACAGGTGGGTACCTGCAGGGCATGTAATACGGTACGGTACGGTACGAAATTACGGTACGGTACGGTTATTTAAGGGCTAAAAGTACGGTTCGATATTACGGTTCGATGTATTTCTTCAAGTTCGGTACGGTACGAAAGTTCGATTTTTATTTCCGTACTTATATCGAACCATTTTCGTACCCAGCAGTATGGGCGCCGCCCATACTGCCGCCGCCCATTGGGCGGTGGATGGGCGGATAGGGGAATGAATGAGCGAGATTTGACTCCATTAATTAACACCCCGTGTGACCTCATTAGCCAGGTAGAATTTCTGCCAAGCTGCCTGAGACGGCTGGGTGTGAACGAGGAATGGGGATTATCCCTCAGCCTCCTGACCTCCTCGGTCAGGTCAAGGAGATAAGTCAGGTGGCGTGGGGCGTCGGCCCCATTACTCACATACCCACTTGCATTTAACACACTTGTGTGTGTGTGTGTGTGTGCGTGTCTGTTTGTTTGTGTTTGTGTGTGTGTGCGTGTCTGTTTGTGTGTGTGTGTGTGTCGGTGCGTGCGTGTCTGTTTCCTTGTGTGTGTGCGTGCGTGTCTGTTTGTTTGTGTGTGTATGTGCGTGTCTGTTTGTGTGTGTGTGTGTGTGTGTCTGTTTGTTTGTGTGTGCATGCGTGTCTGTTTGTTTGTTTGCTTGTGTGTGCGTGCGTGCGTGTCTGTTTGTGTGTGCCTGCGTGCATGTCTGTTTGTTTATTTGTGTGTGTGCGTGTCTGTTTGTTTGTGTGTGTGTGCGTGCGTGTCTTTGTGTTTGTGTGTGTGTGTGTGTGCGCGTGTCTGTTTGTTTGTGTGTGTGTGCGTGTCTATTTGTTTTTTTGTTGTTTTGTGTGTGTGCGTGTCTGTTTGTTTGTGATTGTGTGTGCGCGTGTTTGTTTGTGTGTTTGTGTGTGTGTCCGTTTGTTTGTGTTTGTGTGTGTCTGTTTATTTGTTTGTTTGTATTTGTGTGTGTGTCTGTTTGTTTGTGCTTGTGTGCGTGCGTGTCTGTTTGTTTGTTTGTGTGTGCGTGCGTGCATGTCTTTTTGTGTGTGTGTGCGTGTCTGTTTGTTTGTTTGTGTGTGTGTGTGTGCGTGTCTGTTTATTTGTTTGTGTGTGGTGTGGTGTCTGTTTATTGTTTGTGTGGTGTGGTGTTGTGTCATGTTGATTTGTGTGTGTGTGTGTGCGTGTCGTTGTCTGTTGTTTGTGGTTGTTTGTGTGGTGTTGTTTTTGTGTGTTTGGTTGTGTGTGCGTGTCTTGTTTTTTGTTGTGGTTGTTGTGGGTTTGTTGTGTCTGTGTTGTGTGTGTTGTTGTTTGTTTGTGTGTGTGTGTCTGTTGTGTCGTTTGTTGTTTTTGTGTGTGTGTGCGTGTCTGTTTGTTGTTTGTGTGTGTGTGTGTGCGTGTCGTTTGTTGTGTTGTGTTGTTGTTGTGTTGTGTGTGTGTCTGTTTGTTTGGTTTGTGTGGTGGTGTGTTGTTTGTTTGTGTGTGTGGTGCGTTGTTTGTGTTGTGTGTCGGTGTTTTGTGTTGTGTTGTGCGTGTGGTTGTGTGTTGTGTTTGTGTGTGTGTGTTGGTGCGTGTTGTGTTGTGTTGTGTGTCTGTTGTTTGTTTGTGTGTGGGTGCGTGTCTGTTTGTTTGGTTGTGTGTGTGTGCGTGTGTGTGTCGTGTTGTTGTTGTTTGTGTTTGTGTGTGTGCGTGTCTGTTGTTGTGTGTGTGTTTGTGTATGCGTGGTGTGTTTGTGTGGTGTTGTGTGTGGTTCTGTATTGTTGTGTGTGTGTGGTTGTTGTTGTTGTGTGTGTGTGTGTCGTTTGTTGCGTTGTGTTGTTTGTTGTTTGTTGTGTGCGTGCGTGTCTGTTTGTTGTGTTGTGTGTGTGTTGCGTGCGTGTCTGTTTGTTGTGTGTTGTGTGTGTGCGTGTGTCTGTTTGTTTGGTTGTTGTTGGTGTGTGTGTGTTGTGTGCGTCTGTTGTTGTTTGTGTGTGCTGTGTTGTTGTGTGTGTGTCGTTCTGTTTGTTTGTGGTGTGTGCGTCTGTTTGTTTGTTTGTGTGCGTGTTGTGTGTGTGTTGTGTGTGTCGTGTCTGTTGTTGTGTTGGTGTGTTTGTGTGTTGTGTGTTGTTTTGTGTGTGCTTGTCTGTGTTTGTTGTTGTGTGTGTGTGCGTGTCTGTTTGTTGTTGTGTGGTGTGTGTGTTGTGGCGTGTTTGTTTGTTGTGTGGTGTGTGTTGTGTGTTGTTGTTGTTGTGTGTGCGTGTCTGTTTTGTGTTGTGTGGTGGGTGTTTGTTTGTGTGTGCGTGTGTGTTGTTTGCGTGTTGTTTTTTGGTGTGTGGTGTGTGCGTGTCTGTTTGTGTTGTTGTGTTGTGTTGTGTGTTGTTATGTGTGTGTGTGTGTGCGTGTCTGTTTGTTTGTGTGGTGTGCTGTTGTTTGTTGTGAGCTGTTGTGTGCTGTGTTGTGTTGTGTGTGTGTGTGTCTGTTTGTGTGTGTTGCGTGCTGTCTTTTTTGTTGTGTGGGTACTGTTTGTTGTGTGGTGCGATGTTGTTGTGTTGTGTGTGAGTTGCGTGTCTGTTTGTTGTTGTGATGTGGTGTTGTTTTTGTTGTGTGGTGCGTGTCTGTTTGTTTGTTGTTTGTATGTGCGTGTCTGTTTTGTTGTGTGTGGCATCGTGTATGTTTGTTTGTCGTGGTGTTTTGTTGTTGTGTGCGTCTGGTTTGTTTGTTGTGTTGTGCGGATGTTGTTTTGTGTGCGTTGCGTGTTGTTTGTTTGTAGTGCGTGTCTGTTTGGTTGTGTCGTGATGTCGTTGTTTGTTTGTTCGTCGTTCTGTTGTGTTGTTGCATGTTGCAGTCGTTGTCTGTTGTGCGCGTGCTGTTCTTTGTTCTGGGTGGTAGCTGATTTGTTGTTCGTGGCAGCTGTCCATTGTTTACGATGTGTCCTGCTGGTTGTTTTGATACGTCTGGTATGTTTTATTGTTGGATGACATTTGTTGTCTTTGTGTGTGCTCGTTTCATGTTTGTTTGCTTATTTTGTTGTCTGTTGTTTTGACACACTATCTGATTTCTGGTGTGTCATGTTATATGTTATCCGTCGTGTCTGTTTGTCTGTATGTGTTTTGTGTAGTTGGACATGCTGTTCTTTGTTCTGCAGTTACTGTGTTTGTATTGTCGTATTGTTTCGTTCTCTGTCTGTTTTTCGGGGTCTTTTGTGTTGCGTGGTTCTGTGTATGTTGTGCATGTCGTGGTGCATCTGTTGTCCGTGATCGGAGTTTGTTGTTGACTCTCGTACCTTAAGCGCCTACATTTGTACTGTACACACCACTGATGTTAGGCTCCGCACATTCAAACCACATTAAAATTGTAATAAAGTATCATCTTATTTGTCTGAAGAAAGTGGGTGTGAGTTCGAAAGTGGGGTTGGTTTCTTATGTCATGTGCCATAGCCCAGAGGAGTCATTGTGAAGACGCACGTACTGAAGCACCGTCGCCACACACATCCTCGCATCAACCACACCACCGACACACACCTCCGCACCACAACACCCCCAGCTGCCACCACATCACCACCACCACACACCCAGCCTCCCCACCACCACCATCTCCACACACACCAAGTCCCTCCGCCACACCAGTCCCCCCACAGGAACATCGACAGACCACAAGTGCCCCCAGTCCCCATTAAAGTTGTGGATGGAAGTATTATGATGTAATATCGATAAACAAACAAACAAAACTAAATTAGGTATATATATATATATATATATATATATATATATATATATATATATATATATATATATATATATATATATATATATATATATATATAATATATATATATATATATATATATATATATATAATAGTTAATGATTTTTAAGTCTTGGGTATAGGATGTAATTATGAAATGTATGTAGTATATAGAGATAAATGGGTAGAAATTACTATGTGTTGTATGTACTACCTGCAAAAGTATGTGTATATTAATCACAATGGAAAATTATTGGTAATTTTGTCAATTATTGATTTTGTTTCTGAGAGTCAAATCTTTTTTGGGTACGAAAAATAGTTCGAAATTATGGTACGAAAACTAATCGTTCGATTACGGTACGATACAAATATTCAGGTACGTTACGGAATTACGGTACTGTATTTATCTGAGGTACGAATTACGAAAAATATTACCGTACCGTACCATACTACATGCCCTGCCCACCTGTGAACACCGACCATCGACACACTCCTGGACTCACACTGATAGAACCTGCAGGGATCCTCCACTCACCACCACCACCACCACCACCAGTCCCTCCGCCACCACCACCAGTCCCTCAGCCACCACTCACCACCACCACCACCACCACCAGTCCCTCCGCCACCACCACCACCACCACCACCAGTCCCTCCGCCACCACTCACCACCACCACCACCACCACCACCAGTCACTCCGCCACCACCACCACCACCAGTCACTCCGCCACCACCACCACCACCAGTCCCTCCGCCACCACCACCACCACCAGTCCCTCCGCCACCACCACCACCACCAGTCCCTCCGCCACCACCAGTCCCTCCGCGGGGGTACTATGGAGAGGGACATGGGGGGACATGGGGGAGGCCATTATAGGTGTCCTCCCCCATGTCCCCCCATGTGCCCCTCCATAGTACCCCCACTGAGGACGTCATTGTGGAAGACGTCACGTACCTGAAGCCACTGCCCTCACCCCGGCCTGGGCGCTCCGCAGGCTGCAGGCCGCCGGGGCCTGATGACGTCAGTGGGGAACAGGGGAACATCAACACGTCTATTGTGAATAATGCACACATTATACATAATTATACATATAATATAATTAAGGGTACAAAATAGACAAAGGGCGCACCCCACATGCAGGTTGCATAGGCAGGATTGCCATGATTAATGAAGTTAGATAGTAACATTGTTAATGACATTTAGATATGCATATACAAAAGACTATGTTATGTTACATATATATTTATTTATTTATTTATTAAGTCCTTTATGAGGCATTGGCAAAGTTTGGGTGACTGTTTTTGACTTGGCTAAGGTTACATGGTTGTAGATAATAGTGCAGCAGCCCAGCATAGGAGGCATTGGCACAGCTGCCTCTGTATAGAAAAAGAGAGAGAGAGAGAGAGAGAGAGAGAGAGAGAGAGAGAGAGAGAGAGAGAGAGAGAGAGAGAGAGAGAGAGAGAGAGAGAGAGAGAGAGAGAGAGAGAGAGAGAGAGAGAGAGAGAGAGAGAGAGAGAGAGAGAGATAGTTAAATATTTCAGTTAGCCTTGTGTGGAAAGGCTAACTGATAAAAGGCTAATGATAATTTACTAGCTGTTAAATGCTAACTGGCTAACTGTTAAGAGGCTAACTGTTAAGGCTAATGGTTAAAAAAAGGAATTTCCAAAACACAAACAACAAAATATTCTTCTGTTCTTTTGAATACTTTTTAATTACGGACCAAAATTTACATGACTTGTTAAATTAATTTTATATATATTTTAGCGTTGTTTTTGTAGGCTTAGTGTAAATGTAGGCCTATGGAGAAATAAATAAATAAATAAATATAAACCTTAACCTTTTTGTGGATAAGAAATTTATATATATTAATTACATTGTCGTTTTTGAATGGTTAGAAATAAATAATAAATTAGAAATAAAAATAAAGTTACTCGTCTACAACTATTTTTTTCCTGTGAAGTGTGAAAAAGAAGCAAGGCCTTGCGAGAAAGCAGAATAATTGGGAATTGTAACACTCTAATAAAGAAGGAAGAGGGAGAATGGTAAGATATTATATTTAGCTCTTCTTCTTCCTCCTCCTCTTCTTCCTCCTCTTCTTCTTCCTCCTCCTCTCTTCCTCGTTTTTTTGAGCATAAAACAAATTTGGGAAAATTATCCATCAACCACCCTCTCATAATTGGTAGAGTGGTGGTTTTGTCCCCCCCCCCCCTTGGGAGTGAGGTATTTTCCGCTCGTCATAGGGGGAGTGCGTATGGGGATGTATATATAATTATAATGGTAATGGGTAATATTAAGGTAATTTAAGTAAATGATTAGTACTGGGATAGGATCAATTAATATTCTCAGTGCTATTAAGCATTTGCACTTTCTAATTAGCACCTTAATTCGGAGCGACCGGTCATTGGCCGCCGTACTATAAATTTGTACCAATCGTGGCGGTCCACCTGACCACTACCGAAAGATGACACGTGGAATTGGTGTTGGCCGCTGCTCGCTGCGTGGCCGGACAGTTTGCCTACGAACAGTTTGCCTTCGGACAATTTGCCTACGGACAATTTGCCTACCGGACAGTTTGCCTACGGACAGTTTGCCTACCGGACATTTTGCCTACCGGACAATTTGCCTACGGACAATTTGCCTACGGGACAGTTTGCCTACGGACAGTTTGCCTACCGGACATTTTGCCTACCGGACAATTTGCCTACGGACAATTTGCCTACCGGACAGTTTGCCTACGGACATTTTGCCTACCGGACAATTTGCCTACAGGACAATTTGCCTACCGGACAATTTGCCTACGGACACTTTGCCTACGGACACTTTGCCTCAGTGTTTCCACAGGAAAATTTTTCTTTACCTTGGACAAATCAGGACAGTTATAGTGATAACCTACCGTAGATAAAAAGTATAGTCGCCAGCTGCCCGTAATGTCGCCAGGCGCCCAAAAATACGAATTATAGCATCACTACTGATGTGTATGTGCCACTGAAGATGATACACAGTAGTTCATATCGGTGACAGGACAACTCATACCGCGGACAATTCATACCGGACAATTCATATCATGCTAATTCATACCCCGGAAAATTCGTCTTAAAACAACGTCTCTTATATACTTTTTTTGGGCATGAATTATTAATTTTTTTTTTTGCCTATATTTTTTTCAAAACTTGTATATGATAGAATAAGCCATAGACCACTGTATACCTGGACTGCGCACGGAATATCGGCCTGTCGCGCAAGGGCCCGAAGTCGGAGGGCCGCTCGGATTCATATATATATATACGGATCATATAGACTGGTTTATCAGTATATATGATATACTGTAATCTTCCTAAATGTTTGTTCTATAATATTATCAAATAAAAAACAGGGAAACACGCTAAAGAAATGCCATTACGAGACTAAGAAGAAATATGCATGAACTTAATATTCACTTCAACTCTTCGCCATTTAAAACTTTGCTAGTCAACTTTTATCATGAAGGGTATCAATAGAAGCGCAAGTTTATTAGCTTTCCATTGCTATATTTTGTTATCTGATAAACTAATTAGAACCATGCATAAATTAGCGTTAAATAAATAAATGAAATCATCAATCGGGTAATTTTCCCGATTGATGATGTTATTTATTTAGTCAACGCAAATTTATACACGGTACTAATTCATTTATCACAAAACGAAATATATAAGTAAATAAATAACATCATCAATCGGGAAAATTACCCGATTGATGATTTTATTTATTTATTTAACGCTAATCTATGCATGGTTTTAATTAATTTATCAGATAACGAAATATAGCAATGGAAAGCTAATAAAATTGCGCTTCTATTGATACTCTTCGTTATAAAAGTTGACGCTCAAAGTTTTAAATGGCGAAGAGTTATGTGAATATTAAGTTCATGCATATTTCTTCATAGTCTCGTAATGGCATTTCTTTAGCGTGTTTTACTGATTTTTATTTGATACTATTATAAAACAAACATTTACGAAGATTACAGTATATCATATATACTGATAAACCAGTCTATATGATAGTCCATAGACCACTATATCTCTTTGTCGGGCGCCCCGCAGGCCCCTATGCAGCCCCGCAATTCAAAACATTGTCGCGTGAACAGTCCAGGTATACAGTGGTCTATGAATAAGCTTGTCCATATGTCAATTGGGGGTTTGAGGGCAGACTGCTGAAAATTGAAAAAAATCGGTTTAATAAAATTTTTGAATGACTATTATTAAAAAACTAAGCTTCATTGGGGATTGCAAATGGCTGCATTTAGACGGCATTAGTGTGGACTTTATTCAATTAGTGCCCGGTAGGGGTATGTCAGAAAGTATGAGAGCGGTAACTCTTACAATTTGTATCTATTTTACACTTTGTTACCCTCTATCTCAGTTAATTATGGACGGAGAGTGTTAATTTTTACTGGTGATATCATTGACGTTATCCACTATATATTTGCACAGAACGAGCTCTATGTGGGCCTTGGTTTGAAAAATGAAAAAAAGATTTTTTTTTTTTCTTGCATTCTCATGGTCTACCCATTCACGCACCAAGAATTATAGAGACTTGAATTACGCTATACTTTTAGAAAGTAATGATATCTACCTCAAATATTAACCATTTGAAAAATGCAATGAAAAATGTGCTCTCTATAACTGTTCAAATATGAGCTTAAAATCACCTTTTTAGTAGATTTTCAAAGTCTTCCCGTTTCAAAAGGGAGGTTCATTCAGGCATGCAATTCACTCTATATTGTGTAGAATCCAATGCTGCTTGCTATTTGAGTGTAAAAAAAAAAAAAAAAAAAAAAAAAAAAAAAAAATAAATAAATATATATATATATATATATATATATATATATAATATATATATATTATATATATATATATATATGTCATAAATATTTGAAGAAAAAAATCCGTCTATATGCCCATATTTGGAATATTGTAATTCTAAGAGTTTTTTATATAAACCCTTGAAACTCTAACAGCTACTCAATAGTAGTATATTGTGCAAGGAGAAGAAATGGCAATGCTGTATCTTTATTCATCTTTGAGTGCTAGTGACTTAAATATCGGTCATAGGACTTTCTATATTCAAATAGTGCCTGCGGTCAAATATCAAGGCTTATATTTTTTTTCAATTTTCGATTGAAAATGAAATTGAATGGTATTTTCTGTAGACTGCATATAGTTTTACGTCTGAGAGAGGAATATTATCGCTGAATTACTTTTATTGTTCTGTTAGAATAGCTTAAAAATGGCCTCATATTTTTTTCTTCAAATTTTTTCAAATTCGTTCGATTTAATTTTTCGGCTTAAGGTATATCAAATGGACTATAGAGAAAGAGAAAAATTTAGAGAAATATGAGAGGGAGGGAAATGCCACTATTTTTTGTATAATTTAAATATTTCACCTTATGAATATTAGTTTTTGGGCTGTATCTGGCAAAACGTTTGTCTGACTGTAAAACGTATTGAAATCTAACTATAGATCTTTTTATGATCTACACTTTTAATCTCAATAATTTTTATTGTATCTACAAAGAAAATGCCACTTTTGGGGCTTAATGTGAAACATTACGCTTTAGGTATAATTGTTTTGAATTTTATCTTGTAAACTTTTTGCCTCATTATAAAACTTATAAATAACTATTTCTAGCATGTTTTATGATCTATAATTTTAAATTCAAGTTTTTTTTCTGTATCTATAAGGAAAAGGCCACTTTTTGGGGTATAATGTAAAATATTATGCCTTATGAATAATACTTTTTGGGTTGTGTCTGCTAAACTGTTTGGCAGATTTTTAAACTAATAGAATAATATTTATAGATTTTATTATGGTCTATAATTTTGATCTATATTTTTTTTTTGTATCTATAAGGTAAAGGATCCTTTGGGGGCATATAATGGAAAATATGACATATTAGCAATCATAATTTTTGGTTGTATCTGTTAAACCGTTTGCCTCTCAATAAAACTTATAGAAGACTATTTATAGATTTTTTATGACCTATAATTTTGATATCAGAATGTTTTTTGTATCTCTATGGAAAATGCCACTTTTGGGGTATTCATGTAAAATATAATGCCAGATTTATAATAATTTTTGGCCTGTATCTGGTAAACTAATTGCTTGATTTTTAAACTAAAGGCACACAGTTTTTTTATTTTATAAAGTCTATAATTTTAATGCGTATGATTTTTTTTGTATCTATAGTATTTAAAAAAAACTTGATCCAGCACCCTGCATATTTGTCGGATCTGTTTGATTTTGTAGCACATGATGGGTACTGTACTAATACCCAATCAGTAAAAATATAATTAAATTTGGATAAAAATTGTAAAATCTTCATAAGGTATTTTCCGCTCGTCATAGGGAGAGTGCGTATGGGGATGTATATATAATTATAATGGTAATGGGTAATATTAAGGTAATTTAAGTAAATGATTAGTACTGGGATAGGATCAATTAATATTCTCAGTGCTATTAAGCATTTGCACTTTCTAATTAGCACCTTAATTTGGAGCGACCGGTCATTGGCCGCCGTACTATAAATTTGTACCAATCGTGGCGGTCCACCTGACCACTACCGAAAGATGACACGTGGAATTGGTGTTGGCCGCTGCTCGCTGCGCCCACACGGAGAATCAGTACACTCCAGCCATACGTGATAGTAACATCTAATATACTATCAGTACAATTCCAGACCCTCCCGGAGTAACATCCTTTTACTAATATACGTGCTTGTATATAGACTCTTTGCACATAGTTTTAAGACAATAGGACTGTGTTAAAATTCAGCACAAGTGATTATAGCCTCGCGTCATGGATAACTTGGTGTGATAACCACTTGACGCCAACCACGATTACGCCTCCACCTCCGCTCTAGTCATTCACGGGCGGCCTCGATCCCGGCAACCACATCGGATCACAAGACCATGCAGTATTAATCAAGCCTACGTAATGCAACCCTACTATCCACCGATAAGTATCCTAGTTAGTTGATTAGTTAGGATAATGTGTCGGGATGCGATAGAACATGGGTTTTGATTAGGTAAGGACCTCATATTAAATATGTACGTGACATAAATTCCCACACTATTGACTGACTGACTGACTGACTGACTGACTGGCTGACTGGCTGACTGACTTACTGACTGACTGACTGACTGACTGGCTGACTGACTGACTGACTGACGGACTGACTGACTGACTGACTAACTTAAAATTCATGACTGTTTGAATCTTTCTGTTGACATTTAATAGAGAGAATGCTAAATTTCACACACACACACACACACACACACACACACACACACACACACACACACACACACACACACACACACACACACACACACACACACACACACACACACACACAACACACACACACGAGAGTAGGAAGAAGGGAGACAAAAAAAAAAAAAAACTCCTCCATCCCTTCCTCCTCCTCTCCTCCTCTCTCCTCCTCCTCCTCCTCCTCCTCCTCCTCCTCCTCCTCCTCCTCCTCCTCCTCCTCCTCCTCCTCCTCCTCCTCCTCCTTCTCCTCCTCCTCCTCTTCCTCCTCCCCCTCCTCCTCCTCCTCCTCTTCCTCCTCCCCCTCCTCCTCCCC
>JACEEZ010021763.1:37500-40638 GCA_016584305.1 Chionoecetes opilio
TCCTCCTCCTCCTCCTCCTCCTCCTCCCCCTCCCCTTTCCTACCCCTCTTACCCTCCTCTTCCTCTCCCCCTCCTCCCCCTTCTGTCCTCTCACCACCTCCTCCCCCCCCCCCCCGCTCCTTCGTCTTCTCCTTCACCTGCTCCCTTCGTTCCAGTAAGGCGAGATCGCGACGATCAACAGCGTTAGGCCCCCCTTAACGACAAACCTTCAACAAATTTCAGGTCTGGCGAATAAAGAAGACGTACCGAGACAGATTGATCGGGACTCATTCTCCGAGGACAGCTGGTGGAGTTTTGTAGGGTCACAAGTGACAAAACGAAGGCTTCTGTTTCCAGGAGCCGACTCGACATCACTCGCCTGCGAGACGTCACCAGACACAAACGATAACACTCTCATATCTTCATGCAGAACCCAAACGACGTGTACAGTACGGATCTGAAGAAAAAACGGGACAAGTACAGGAAGTGATCCGGAAATTCAAGACTAAAACTAAATCATTAATTTTCAGGAATTCTCCCCAGACTGGGTGTTGGCCACGCTTTTACGATAAAGGCGTTCAGCGCAAATAACCCTGGCTAAGGGCTCTTTGTGCACAGGAAAATGTAGACTTCGCAAACTTCTGGGATAATTTCTACGAGGACCCCATCCTGGTTGAGGATTCCATCCTGTTTGGGGATGACGGACTCCACCTCAGCCCCGTTGGCCATGCACGATTAGGACGTCTGCTAAATTATAAAGTTTCTTCTTACAGATCAAAAAACGACGAGCGGACGGCAGTAGCAGCATCACCTTAACCCCTTTCTTACCCCACAGCAACGCTGGGTCACGTTCCGTTTCCGCAAATACAAATCAAAGTAACTTAATCAAGCGCCCTGGTGCAGTGGACCCCAGACACCCTGCCGGTAAACCATCATCTCCTGGTGTCTGTTATTCCTATATAATCCTATGTAAAATCCTCCTCCTCTTCTTCCTCCTCCTCCTCCTCCAATTCTTCTTTTCTTCAGTTTTTATAATCCCACTTTTTAAACTATCACCATCATCATCATCACCATCATCACCATCACCATATCATCACCATCACATCATCATCATCATCACCATCATCATCATCATCATCATCACCATCATCACCATCACCATCATCATCATCATCATCATCATCACCATCACCATCATCATCATCATCATCATCATCATCATCCCCATCACCATCATCATCATCATCATCATCATCATCATCATCATCACCATCATCATCATCACCATCATCACATCATCATCATCATCTCACCATATCATCATCATCACCATCACATCACTCTATCATCATCATCATCATCCATCATCATCACCTCATCACCATCATCATCATCATCATCATCATCACATCTCACATCACCATCATCACATCATCATCATCATCCCCATTCACATCACACCATCACCATCATCATCATCATCATCACATCATCACATCACATCATCATCATCATCATCATCATCACCATCAACCTATCATCATATCACTCATCATCATCATCACCATCACCATCATCATCATCATCATCACCATCACATACCATCACCTACATCATCATCTCATCATCATCCATATCACCATCATCATCATCACTCATCACCATATCATCATCATCATCATCATCTCATCATCACATCATCATCATCCCCTATCACCATCACCATCACATCATCATCACCATCATCATCATCATCATCATCATCATCATCATCATCACCATCACTCATCATCATCATCATCATCATCATCATCATCCCTCATCATCATCATTCTCCATCACTCATCACCATCCATCATCATCATCATCATCATCATCTCATTATCACCATCATCATCATCATCTCATCACCATTCATCATCATCATCTCATCATCATCATTATCACCATCATCAAACATCATCACCATTATCACCATATCATCACATTATCATTATCATCATCATCATCATCATCACTCATCACTCATCACTCATCATCATCATCACATCATCATCATCATCATGTATAGTTGTACCATGCGGATCAGTGTTGCTAGGTAATAGCCAGTGTGTCTGTGTTTGGTGTGTCATGTAGTCCTTGTGTAATGTGTTCTTTAGTGTATTCTGTTTATTATCAATCCCTCCCTTAGTGTATCTGTATATATATCATGCCCATCATCTCTCCTCTCTGGTTATAGTGTGTCATCGCCTAGTGTTACTATGTTAGCAGTTTGTGTGTGTGTGTGTATGTGTGTGTGTGTGTGTGTGTGTTGTTGTGTGCCTGGACTAATAGGATATTTCATGTGCACCCTTTCACCTTTTACCACACACACACACACACACACACACACACACACACACACACGACACACCACACACACACACACACACACGCAAACACACTTGATTCCTAGCCCTGTCCATTTTCCTTCCTCCTTGCCTCCTCCTCTCCTCCTCTCATCTTGTTTTCTTCCTTTACGCTTTATTTCCCCTATATAGTCATTCTCCTCTCTCTTCTTCTCTCTCTCTCGCATTCTTTCTCTATCTTTCTTCATTCTCTCCTCTCTCTCTCTCTCTCTCTCCTCTCTCCTTCTCTCTCTCTCTCTCTCTCTCTCCTCTCTCTCTCTCTCTCTCTCTCTCTCTCTCTCTCTCTCTCTCTCTCTCTCTCTCTCTTAGGGTTATAGAAACAAAATAACCTTATCAACAACAAAGATTTTTTTTCTTCTGTTTCTTGAGTGTGTGTGTGTGTGTGTGTGTGTATGTGTGTGTGTGTGTGTGTGTGTGTGTGTGTGTGTGTGTGTGTGTGGGTGGGTGTTTTCAGTGTCCCGTATCTCTTTTCCTTCGTTAATTTTAATGCTAACTTTTAATTATATTCATTATTATAATTTCCTTCATTATTCTAGTCATTATTTTCCTAGATTCATTTTTTTTCCTATTTTCATTTTCTATTCATTTTTTTCCTATTTTATTCATTATTTCTTTAATTTCATTCACTATTGCCTACATCTTCGCGACCTTTATTTGAGCTGACCTTTTTGATTGACCTTTACCTTTAAAAGTCACCCATGTCACTATTGCCCATGGACCGATTTCCCAGAACCCCCATTTACTGGCCTAC
>JACEEZ010021764.1:9798-12298 GCA_016584305.1 Chionoecetes opilio
TGACCAGGACAAACAAAGTTTTATTTAGGGTCCCAGGTAGGATGCTTTGGGGGACCAGGGGCCAAGCGCTACAAATTAGAAAGGGGGGGGCAACCACAACATGTCCCCCCGCCGTGTGGGGAAAAGGAGAAAGAAAAATAAAAAAAAAGTGAGGGGGAAAACGTTGGAAGTGGGATAGCCCACGATAATTAATTAGGTAACAAACTTGAGCTTACGGGTGCGTATCGTAAGTGGTAAGTGCACTAAAAGTTACCAGAAATAGAAAACTTATTGGATGACGACTTGAGCATTACGTGCGATCGTTAATGTGGTGACAGTGCAACCGAAGTTACCAAAGATAGTAACTATATTGGGATACGACTTGAGCATTTCGCGGCGTACGCTAGGAGGGAAGGAAGTTTTAAATTTAAGATAACTTGTGCATGTTAATAACTACATAATGGGGACGGTAAAGATTTAAAATTTTTAAATTATAATTGAAATATATTAAGGGTTGTCATTCATTTCCAACCAGTACTTACATATTTTTTTAAATTTTTTATTTTTTTTTCTTCATATTTTTTTTTCCCCCATTTAATGTGGGTGGTGGCAGGGGATAACGGGACGTGAGTTCACCCCCAAGGGGGGCACTACATAATGGTGACAGCGGTGTAGAGGTCATTTTGCCATACACTACCAACCAAGAAAATCAACAAAAATTCTGTCCAGCGCCGGGGAGGGCAGGTATACACAGATCGTCCTGAGCTACACTCTTCCCATGCCTGGGTTACTGTATCCTGGGTATTATTTTTTTCCTCAAAATTAGTTTCCCCCAAAAATTCCCCTTTTTTATTGATGTCCTAAATGTAGGTTGTAATGCTTTTCTACCCCAAACCGAAACTAGAGAAACTGTTACAAATAAAAAATTAGGCTAGATATAGGAATTTTGCAAAACTGTAAAATTTTTAAATAATCCCTACTTCCCCCAAATTTAAATTATATAAACCCATCAAACAATACTCTCTATAGGTCATTTAATTCAATTACTAACTTAAAATTTAAAAAGAGAAAAAAGGCTACTTAAAATCACTTTGGGACTTTAATCAAAAAAATCTGATCTGAAAAACACCTTGTCATGGTTTTATTTTAATTTCTTTTTAATGATTGTACGTATAATGACTCTAAATTCGAAACACCAAAAAGTTTGTCATAGGAAAAACTGTGCTCTCTAGGCTTCCTCTGGAAACCTCGTCAAAAGGAAAAAAGTCGTAATTAATTTTTCTACCGCTCGTTAACTCCTCGAAAAACTTTTACTTTCACTGGGTTTACTTTTCCCTTTACCAAAATTTAATTTAACTTTGTCAATCACATTTTACATTTGAGAACTTTTTAAATACATTTAAAATAAAAAGCAAAAAAACACTTTTACGGAGTGGGGATAATTGTTAAGGCATCTCTACTATTGCCCTTCATCTATCACGAATTCATAAATTCAACATTCTTTCCCCAAAATTTCCCACAAATTCATTTGTGTCCAAATACCCTTAAATCTGATGATCATCCAACATAGACCCAAAAAGGACGCGGTACGAAATTTTAGATAAATGAGTACATTAAAAAAACTAAATCCACCTTGGGAAAAACAAATTTTAAAGTCCTCGCTGACAACAATTTTCTTTCTACAAAAATGGAGGATAACTTATCCGTCACCTTAGAACTTCTTAAATTAAAAAAGTCTTCTAAAGTGTTTTCCATTATATTTTCCTATGGCTCTTCTCCTGGCTCCTCTATGGTTTACAAAAAACACATAAATTAGGAAACCCCCTTACTCCTATTCTTAGTACAAGGGCACCTTTAACAAACCCTAGCAAAATACTTCGTCCCGAAAATTGACCCACTAACTAGTAATAAACCCACTTAAGAACTTTTTGTTTTTTGCATATGAATTAAAAAAAAATTAACGTAAAAAACCCCGGTAATGGCTAGTTTCGACTCCAGTCACTATTTAAAAAATTTTTCATTATTGAGACTTTGAAAAATCCTGAAAATTTTATTTCATAAAGCTACCATTTTTCTTAATTACACAAAAAAACAATTCTCTGATTATTAAAATTTTGCTTAAAAAGACTCTCCATTTATTTTACAAAAACTTTATGTCCAAACGATGGTTTTCCATGGGGGTCATGCCTGGGTCCTTCATTTGCTAAGCCTTTCTATGTCACCATGAAAACATGTGGTTGTCCCAAATTCCTAAGCATTTTTTAAACCTTTTTATTATAAAAGATATGTAGACGACACTTTTTTTTTACTCTTTAAAAAATTTTCCGAGCACATTCCCTTTTTTTTTTAACTACCTTAAATTTTTGCACCCCAAAATAAATTCACAAAATTAAATGAAAAAAAAAAAATCACTACCATTTTTGGTATCTTTGTTACTCGTAAAATAATTATTTCCCCCCCCCATCTCTATAAAAACCTACCCCTTTACTTGGGTTTTTGGAACTCATATTTTCATTCTCCC
>JACEEZ010021764.1:17298-34277 GCA_016584305.1 Chionoecetes opilio
CTGATAAACCAGAGTCTACTGTATTCATGGAACACCTTTTTACTTGCCGATCCGACTGATGATGTTATATTTTTAGTTAACGCTAATTTATGCATGGTGCTAATTCATTGATCAGAATACGAAAAATATCAATGGAAAGCTGATGAAAATGCCTTACTATTGCTATGTTTCATGTAAAAAGTTTTCTCGCAAAATATTAAATGGCGAAGAGTTTAAGTGAATATTGAGTTCATGCATATTTCTTCACTCTCTCATAATGACATTTCTTTTGTGTATATTATTGTTTTTTATTTGATAATATTATAGAACAAACATTTACGAAGATAACAGTATATCATTTATACTGATAAACCATAGGAAGGGAGATGGGAGTGATGTTCGAAAATGTCAGGAATTGCAAAACTGGCCTCCGCTGATCATGGGCGGGTTGGCGCGGGGCACGAGTAGCAAGTCCAGTATACAGTAGTCTTTGGTATAGGCTTTTGAAATAGTTGCACATACAACGTGTAACTTTAAGCCTTATAGTAATCTTTGTTTAAATAATATAAAAAAACTGTTCTTACATTGGTAATAGAGCTAAAGTTCTATATTTTACTCTAGAGCTATTTATAGCTACATATATAGCTCTGGAGTAAAACCTAGAGTTTTAGCTCTAGAAAGCTCTCTCTCTCTCTCTCTCTCTCTCTCTCTCTCTCTCTCTCTCTCTCTCTCTCTCTCTCTCTCTCTCTCTCTCTGCTCGTCTATCTGTTTACACAAAGGCGAGTGTTTGTCCTTGTGTCTGTGTTTCTGTTTGCCTTTGCTTGCTCTGTGTCTGTGTGTACGTTTGTCTGTCCCTCTGTCTGTCTGTTTGTCTTGCTTGAGGTATCTTATTGGCTCGACTGCTTCTCGGCATTCTATTTTTTTACCAATTTGTCTTTCGTTTTCAATAATTTTTTATGTATCTTTCTTTCTCTCGACTATATGTATGTCTGTGTGTGTGTGTGTGTGTGTGTGTGTGTGTGTGTGTGTGTGTGTGTGTGTGTGTGTGTGTGTGTGTGTGTGTGTGTGTGTGTGTGTGTGTATGAGTTAGATTGGCATCTACTGTTTTTCTTTACCTATCTCTCATCCTCTTATTTTTCTTTTGCAACTCTTCTTCAATTTCAACTTTTTGTCTCAACTTCTCTGTCATATCAAGTACGTTTTTTTCTTACTGACCTAACACACACACACTCGCGCGCACACACATACACACACACACACACCACACACACACACACACACACACCAAAACACACACACACACACACAGACACACACACACACATCAAACATTAAAAAAGCAAAAGAGAGATAGAAGGAGAAACATTGAGCAGCACAAGAGAACAAGGGAGGGTTGTTCAGGGGGATGAACGAGGGTGGGAGTGTGTTCCTTTGCAATGTATTTCATATAGATAAAGCCAGACGGGGGCGCCGAAGGAAACAGAGAAAAAGCAAGTGTGGTAAAACCTTAATAAAAAAAACAATAAAGTGAAAAGGACAGATTCACGCCCCAAAGGAAGGTCGAAGAGACAGAGAGGAAGGGAAAGGAGGGAGAGAGGAGAGAGAGAGGAGGAGAGGAGAGAGAGAGAGAAGAGAGAGAGGAAGAAAAGAGAGAGAGAGAGAGGGAAGAGAAGAGGGAGAGAGAGAGGGGAAGAGAGAGAGAGAGAGAGAGAGAGAAGAAAAGGGAGAGAGAGAGAGAGAGAGAGAGAGAGAGAGAGAGAGGAAGAGGAGAGGAAAAGAAAAAAAAAATGGGAAACCCGGGTATCGAAACAAGATAAACATTACAGGAAATATAACCATCAAACAAATATTGTTTCCGGGGCCCAAAAAAAAAAAAAAAAAAAGTTCTGGCATGGAATTTAAAAACATTTTTTTAGACTAATTTGGGGGTGCTGAATTAAAATCGATCTTATTTTTCTCTATCACATCACGTTTTTGCGCTATGGGTTATATTTCCTTTTTCATAAATTTTTAAAGAAAAGTACCTTCTTTTGAGTATTGTAGAAAAAGGGCCGGTTATATGGTTTATTTTTAATTCAGTCTCCCAAAACTGAGAATTTTTCTTTTCTTTAACATGCAAAACATTCCCATTTTTTATGATACAAAAGTAACAAACACATTTCAACTTGCCAGCAATCGTCCGCAGGTTGTGTTTATTATTGAATTTTACATTGAATTGGTTATTTTTGTATTTCCCTGTTGTTTCTTTTTTTGTGAACAATGCAAAGGTGTAGGGGTTGGTAGCAAATTCAAGAAAAACTCAGGTAGCTAACAACTTTTTTTTTCTTTATTTGTCCGCGTTGGTTTTGCTGCTCTGAAATGGCCTCTACATCTCACAGAAAAAGTGCTCAATGATCCAAATATTTTTCCACATCTGGGGAAGCTTTATTTTGAAGACTCAGGGGCCCAAACTTACTGACTTTTTTAAGGGCGTGTATTTTGCGTACTTCAAAGTACCATTTTTGGAGCCCAAAGACAAGCATTGGCTCCTCAAAAAAGTGTAAAAACCTTGTTGAGACTTTGAGATCGGGGTTAAAAGGAAAAAGGCTAAACAAAGTTGGAGTCCCTATGGTTTGGAGAGAACCAAGCAATCTTTAGATGTGTTTTATTTCTGCTGTCATTAAAGGTTTAAATAAAAAAACAAAAATTTTGCAATACCCAATACCCCCTTCAGCTATTCGCCCATTACCCAAGTAAAGAAATCCTGTCCCAAATATTTACGGCTTCAAAAAATGGAAAAGATCTCTGCTCACCTGCTCCCACTGATGAAGAAGACACTACAGATTTTTTTCACCATCTGATGAAGTTGTGACAAACCAATTCTGTTTACTCGTCTGCTTTAAATGTTTTTGGTTAGAGATTTTTATCTCCCAAAAGAGTCTGCTGAACTGTTGTCTTCAGACTGCAAGAGAATCAATGCTAAAACCCGCACGGGTGTCTCTTTTATCGAAACCGGGAAGCGAACTGCGTAATACTTCCATTCAGAGGGCCCAGCTGTCTATTGTACTGATTAGAAGGGCTACTTTTTTTTAAAATGGGACGCTAGCATATGATTCAGGTGGAGGCTTTTATTGACAGTTCCAAAGAATTTGAGATGTGTTCTTTTACAAAATGGAAAAAATTGGCCTGTCCAATAGGTCATTCTGTAAAACTTAAAAGAAAATAAACAACTCAAGATTGTCCTAGAGAGTTGCAATATCATGTTCAGGGGGTGGTTAATTTTGTCGTTTGAAAATGGTTAACTTTCTTTTTGGTCCAAGGGGGGGTCACAAAATACCCCCGTTTTCTGTGTTACTGGGACAGTAGAGCTACGCAGAGCATTGGGAAAAAAAAATGGCCCAGCACAGAGTTTGGGATCTGGCGATAAGAATGTCATCAAAGATCCTCTAGTGGATAAAAAAATTGTCTTTCCTCCTTGCACATAAAAATTGGGTTGATAACGTTCTTTAAAACCTTTATCACAGTGGGAATGCTTAGCTATATTTTCAAAATTTTCCTGGTCTTAGTGAAGAGAAAAAAAGGCGGAATTTTGATGGCCTCAAATAAGAACCTAAGAGAGATCCAAATTTTTCACATCAAAGAAGAGACGAAAAGAGCTTGGAATGCATTTTGTAATGTGGGAAGAATTTCTGGGAAAAAGAAACAAAACTATGAAAAGATTGTGGAAGAGCTCAATGGCCCGCAGATCTTGGATTAGAAAAGTATAAGGTTTACTATTTCACAGCCATTTGGAAAATTTTCCGGGGAAAACCCTTGGGGGTGTGAGCGAGGAAAAAGGGGACGTTTTCATCAGGGAAATTTAAAACAATGGGAAAAACGATCAAGGCCGTGGACCACATATGATGGCGGATTTTTCTGAGCTTGATGAAGACAACCCAAGCTGTACCAGAGATAGCCAAGAAAAAAAAAATTTCCCTAACTCTACTTGCCCTTTATCTGTCACTATAATGTATTGTTTATATTTTTTATTTCAATTCGTCACTAATTGATTTCCTTTTACATGATTTGTAAACTTTGAAAATTCCTTGATTAAAAATATACAAAAAGTATTACTAAAAAACCGTTTTTTATCTTTAAAACCCTTTGATAATAGGCTGTGGTCATTTTTTCAAAAAATTTAAAATGCATATCGCAAAATCCTGATTGTAGACAAAAAATTGAGTTCAATTCGTAAAACAGCAGCCCAATTCGTTAGAATTTGTTTTAAAACTTTTTCCAAAATTCGTGTTGACCCGTGATATTATAGAAAATGGAATTAATTACAATTAAAAAAAAAGCAAAACAAAAAAAAACACAAAATGGGAAAAATGTGCCCCCCCCGCCCCCACCAACCCCCCCACACCACCAACCCCCACTACCACCGCCCCCCCCCCCGCCACCGCCACCCCCCGCCACCACCACCTCACCCCCAACACCCCCACCATCACCACCACCCCCGCCACCGCCACACCGCCACCACCACCCCACCACCGCCACCGCCACCCCACCACCGCCATCACCCTCAAACCCCACCCTCCCCCACCACTACCCCCCACCGCCCCGCCACCCCCCCACCACCACCACCCCCACCCCTCCACCACCACCACCTCCACCCCCCACCACCCCCCACCATCACCCCCACCCCCACCCCACCACCACCCCCACCCCACCACCCTCACCACCACCACCACCACCACCCCCCACCACCCCAACCCACCACCACCCACCACCACCTCCCCAACCCCCACCACCCCCCACCTCCACCACCCCCCACCACCACCACCCCCACCCCCCCTCCACCACCACCACCATCACCACCACCCCACCACCACCCCCCTCACCACCATCACCACCACCACCACCACCACCACCACCACCACCACTTGCACCACCACCACCACCACCACCACCATTTTGCACCACCACCACCACCATCAAATAACGTACAGAAATATCCCTCAAAGAAGATCACCGTACCAGAAATGAAAGAAGTCACTGAAAAAGGGAAATTTAAAAGCCACCCTCCTTTCTGTTCTCTAATCTCCCCTCAGACGCACAGAAAACGCGCTGAACCTTTGCTGCGTGAGGGGAAAATATGAGTGAGGGGGAAAGGGAACGCAGGAGATGGGGGAAAAGTAGTAGGAAAATGGAAAGAGGGAAAAAAAGATGATAAAGGGAAATAAAAGGTAAGGTAAATTTTTGTAGCGGAAGAAACGACTGGACAGATTACAAAACTGTGTCCAGGTTTTTGAAATGAAGGTAATTATGGAGGGAGAAGGAGGAGGGTACATAGGCAAAATTAGAAGATAAATACGCGAGAGAAAAGAGAGAGAGAGAGAGAGAGAGAGAGAGAGAAGAAGAGAGAGGGGAGAAGAGAGAGAGAGAGATAGAGAGAGAGGAGAAGAAGAGGGGGAGTGTGTGTGTGTGTGTGTGGTGTGTGTGTGTGTGGGGTGTGTGTGTGGTGTGTGTGTTTTGGGGGGTGTGTGTTGTGGTGTGTGTGTGTGTGTGTGTGTGGTGTGGTGTTGTGTGTGTGGTGTGTGTGTGTGTGTGTGTTTTGTGTGTGTGTGTGTGTGGGGGTGGTGTGTGTGTGTGTGTGTTTTGTGTGTGTGTGTGTGTGTGTGTGTGTTGTGTGTGTGGGCTGCAGGTGGTGTGTTTTGCTCATTTAATTATCATCATTAGATTTCACATAATTACGAGTTCTGACAGGTGCTTAACTGACACACCCACACACGCACACACACCACACATACACCACACTAAACACACACACACACACCACACACACACACACCACACTCACACACACAACTAAACCACACCCACGAGAAAAAAAAAATATTCTCCCCAAACTTTATACATATTTTGAGGTTAAATTACTTTCATGTCTAACACCCAAAAACAACAAAATAAAATGACGTAATCGTTTACTTAATCCTTACATTAGTGTCCCCAAATTCCATGAAGATTCACGCGATTACCCGATTCACCCGAACTAAATTTGGCCTAACCCTCTGTTTTTATTTTATTCTCTTACTGTCTTTTTTATAGGGACTGGCAACTAAGCGGGTTTGTGTTACCCATTTTTGTTTGTGCCCTTTGGGCCCGTTCTTTGTGATGTAAAAAAAACAAAAACTAAATATAAAAAAAAAAAAAAAAAAAAAAAAAAAAAAAAATGCAAAAACCATCATCCACCAAACACAACACCTATTCACGATACTGTACTTGGCCTTCATACACACACACACACACACACCACACACACACACACACAACACACACACACACACACACACACACACACACACATCAAACCGCTCAATATTCAGGTTGATAGCGAGCTGCCTCCATTCTGTGGGTAAACGGTTCGAATCCTCGCTGTTCCCGGGGATTTTTCACTGACAAATTTGGGCGGTTACTTACCCACTTGAGTAAAGGGATGGGGGTGTGTTGTGTGTGGGGTCCCAGCGTTGCCCAAAGATCGGTAAAAATGAGCTCCAAGTTCGCCTGGGAGGGTGAACTAGCTCGCGTGGACAAGACCATGGGTGATAACCACACACACACACACACACACACACATAAATACTTACAACAAAATCTAAAAATGAAAATATTAACTCATTAGACACCATTACCATGCCCCTCCCTCCCTCACCTGTCTGTCCTCTTACCCTTCTAAGGTAAGGCAAAACGTGCCTACTAAATGCCTTTATGCTTACAACCTGTTTACCTTACTTATTACCAGGCAGGCAAGACTAGGAACGGGATGGGATTAGGAGGTTAAAAATTATGCATGTATTTATCTATGCTAATACACAGTTCACTAATTATTTATCTTGAAATAAAGTTATTATATTTGGAAGTAGTGATATCATACAATGGCAATACACGTAAGCTTACTGCCCTGAGAGAGAGAGAGAGGAGAGAGAGAGAGAGAGAGAGAGAGAGAGAGAGAGAGAGAGAGAGAGAGAGAGAGAGAGAGAGAGAGAGAGAGAGAGAGGCTGTTAAAGTTTTTTTTTCTTTCTCTCTCTCTCTCTCTCTCTCTCTCTCTCTCTCTCTCTCTCCCTCTCTCTCTCTCTCTCTCTCTCTCTCCTCTCTCTCTCTCTCTTTTCTTTCTTCCATTTTATGCAAGTTAATTCTCATAAAACAGAAGGAAATGGAGCTGTGAAGGAAAACAAAAAAAAAGACGATATATTAAAGTGAAGGACTCTCTCTCTCTCTCTCTCTCTCTCTCTCTCTCTCTCTGAGTTCTCCACGCGTTTTGGTGGTGGGCGGACCTCCTTCCCGTCCTCTCCTCTCACCGCTGTTAGTCGTGTGTGGTTGAGTTTGTCCCACCATGACAACTGTGCAGAGGCGCCTCGAGGAACCAGCAGATGACAGCTTCACCCTCCAGAGGAAGCGCTTCAGGGTGAAGAAGCCTTCTTTTCCACAGGAGAGTGGTGCCACGGCTGTGGAGCGACCAATCCCGGTGTGGAGGGTCGTCAGGCATGGCGATTTTCCCAGCCCTTATCAGCTTGTTCGGTGGTTCGAGAGCGAGCTCCAGTTCGCCCTCAAGGTGGATGTCTCCGCCGCCGGAGAGTTCCTTCTCCGGAGGGGGTGACTTGGGACGCCGCCGCCACCCTCCAGGAAGTAGCTGATGGCCAACCACGGGGCATCGTGTTGGCCCGGAGGGAGCCCAGCAGGAGAGGTGTCCTCGTTGGATACCAAACTGGCCTCCCCCTGGACCCTGTATTGGAGCACCCGCTTGTCGAGACGGTGGTGCGATGCTCATACAACGCGGGATTTAAACTCCACCTCCCGACCCAGCAGGTTCAGCTGATGCTGCGGGGGCACATCCCGGCTGCCCTGGACCTTGGCTGCTTCGGGACTTTCGCGTGCGCAGGTTCATCCAGGAATCCGTCCGCTGCTACCGCTGCCAGGCATTTTTGGGGACTACCAGCGCCAGTGTCAGTGCGCAGTAGCTGTGTGGTGTGTGCAGTGGGGAGCACGCTTCACGGGACTGCGTCCGCCGCCTACGAGACGATGGGGAGCGGCCCGTGCCACGGTGCCCCAGTTGTGGTGCCAGGCATCACGCCTGGAACCGGGCTGCCCCGCCCGGTTCAGGCGGATTCCTGGGTCCATGGTGCTTCGCCAGCTATAGTGGAAGGAGGTTCCCTTGCTTCCACCTCTTTCAGCACCCCCAGCCCCCGCTCCCCGGATTGAGGACGCTGCCGAGACCCGACGGCCCCGCCGCAAGAGGAGGAATAGAGAGGCCCCAGAGTAACCCTCTGTTGTCCCTGTGGGGGATATGGACGTGGACGCCCAGGTCCCCGTGATGACGCAAAGACACGGCCCCCTTGGAAATGACGGTCATTGGCGGGGAGTTGCAGCCTGCTGTGGCCCCCGCCATGACGCTGCGAACCCAGTGCAGGCCGCTTACCTCTCTGGTCGAGAGCGGGACGCAGATGACGGGCCGGCTCTATACCTTCGGGAGAGAGACCTACTCCTGCTGCTTAGGTCATATGAGTACCTTGTCAGTCAGGAAATTGTGGCGGTTTGATCCCGTATCTCGCACCAGCCACCTTCTCTTACGTGAGACAGGCGTTGTGTGCTGGATGCGGACCAGGCGTGCAGCTGTCCACTGAGATACCAATTGACACGCCGGACTATCATCGCCGCCGTGGTGAAAGTGACTGTATGAGCTACGAGCCCGCCGCCGGGAGACATTAAAGACGCATGTTTGTGTCTATTCTTTGGTCATTTTGTAATTTTTTGCATGTGCTTCTTTATTTCTATTGTGTACATTGATGTATATGTCAGCCTGACGCTGTGGGCACAATAATTTTATTTAAAAAAAACTCTCTCTCTCTCTCTCTCCTCTCTCTCGTCTCTCTCTCCTCTCTCTCTCTCTCCTCTCTCTCTCTCCTCTCTCTCTCTCTCTCTCTCTCTCTCTCTCTCTCTCTCTCTCTCTCTCTCTCTCTTAACGGGACTTGAATGGGAAAACGAGGGAAAAAGATATGGCGAATTGGTGTTAGAAAGGGAAGGACAGGGATAGAAAAGGAAGGAAAGGGAAATAATGAAAGAAGAAGGTTGGAACAGAAGGAGAGGTGATACATGGATAGGAAAGAGAAGGGAAGGATGGAAGGAGATGAATGGTAATAAAATAAATGGAAGAGAAGAAAAGAGAGAGAGAGAGAGAGAGAGAGAGAGAGAGAGAGGAGAGAGAGAGAGAGAGAGAGAGAGAGAGAGAGAGAGAGAGAGGAGAGAGAGAGAGAGAGAGAGAGAGAGAGAGAGAGAGAGAGATACTTTGATCCTATCTAGACACTTTGCAAAGTACCAACTACATGGTTATTGACTATACAAGCGCCACCACGCCAGACGAACTTGGTGGACTCGAACCGCTGACCGAAGCAGGGACTCTGCACGCGAGTCCACGACTCTACAACTTTGCCACCCTGACAAGTTGAGAGAGAGAGAGAGAGAGAGAGAGAGAGAAGAAGGAGAGAGAGAGGAGAGAGAGAGAGAGGAAGAGAGAGAGAGAGAGAGAGGAGAGAGAGAGAGCTGCGTGTTAGGCCGTTCTTCAGTATACATTTTTCCCCTCAAAATTTCGCCATTTTTTCTTTTTCCTCCTTCTCCACATCATCATTTGTCTTCTCCAACCTCTTTGATATAATATATCCTATAGACTATATCCTCACATTCTTTTTTATTACTTGCTTCCTTTGTTTATGTATTTATTTGTGTATTCCTTTCTTTCCTTCTTTTCTCCATTCACTTTTTTTTCTTTTTATCTTTCCTTCCTCCTCTCTCCGTTCCTCCCTCCCTCCCCTCTTTCCATCTGTTCCTCTTTCCTTTGTACATATATTACTCCACCTTCTCCTTCCATCCCTCTAACTCAACGCCCCTTCTCTTTCCTCCACGCCTTCCTCCTTCCTTCCCTCACTTATCCTCTCGGCTATTCCCTCTTTCCATTATTTGGGATGTAAAATGTCTGTCCCGTCAGCATTGTTTTGTCAGGTATTTGCATCACCATTGTCATATTTACTGCCACCAAGCAGGCACTGCATCGATATTCAAGCCTACATAAATTTCCTTACCCCTTAGGCCTATCCAGCTTAAAATACGACCTACCTATTTCACTTTTTCCTTTTTTTTCTCTTTATTTTCTCTTATTATTGTGATTTGAGTGTGAAATGTTCAAATGTCTGTCAACTGTTTATGTGTGTACCGTTTCATTGTGTTTTCTTTTCCTTCTGCATTCAGTGTGATAATCTTCCCTCCCTGTTTTCCTTCCTTCATTCCTCCCTCTCTCTCCCTCTCCCATCCTAACCCCTACCCACTCCATACCTCTCAGTTTCTCATTCACTCTTCTCACCCACTCCATCCCCACTCCCTTTTTGTCCTATCATTTTACTCTCATACCTATAACATACACTCTACCATAATACTATATCCACCTTGCAGTTTTATCTTCACTCGTTATATATCTTATGTTGTTACTGATGTTATTGCTGTTAATATTGTTTTATACAGACACATATGATATACGGATGAACCTTGTGAAAAATTGAAAAGAAAGAATTTATCCCGAGAGAAATATCACTAGATAATAATGTGTTTTCTAGGTATTTTTTGTATAGGGCCAGTTTTTGTAGCGTTGAAAGCTTGTGATGTCGTTTAGTAGCTTCGTTTGCCAGGACAGACACCCCACGTCCACATGTACGGGGTTTCTAGTGAGTTGAACAAAGTGTATAGCATAAAGAGTGATAGAAGAAGAGATGGTTTTAGGGAAGAAGGAAATAAAGTGGGAAGAAAGGATAAACAGCGAAGGTCCACTCTGTGTGTTTATTAAGACTATATTTTGCTAATGGCTATGTTTTTTTTAGTTATAACTTTTTTTTATCGTCTTGAAAAACATACACCCATACACACTATTTCATTCCATTCATTCCCCTCTTTTTTCTATCCCCTTTTCCCCTTTTTTTTCTTTCCTCTTTTTTTTCATTCCTCCCTTCTTTCCCTTCATTCTTCCTTCTTTCCTTTTTCCCTCCCATCTCACCCCTTGCATTCCATATTTCTACTGTTACCTCTTCCCTTTCTTTTTCCCTTCCCCCCCTCCCCCCCCCCCAGTGGGGTGGTGGCGGCAGGGTCGTTGGTGTGGTGGGTGGTGGGGTGGTGGTGGTGGTGGGTGGTGGTGGGTGGTCATAATTATCCAAAACACAACCTAGGAACTATTATTAAAAAAGTTGGGTCGGGGAAAAACCTCGACTCCATCCTCTCCGGAACAGATGATGATCTCTAAGGCAAAAGTGTTTATGATTTTTTTTCTCTTTTCTCTCACACCATTTTTATTTTTTTTCCTCTCTCCTCTCTCCTCTCTCTTTTTTCCGTTTTCTCTCCTTCCTCTCTCTGTCTTCTCTCTCTCTTCTCCCTCTCTCTTCTCTCTCCTCTCCCCCTTTTTTGTTTCGGGCAAAGAAATAAAATTGCTTTTTTTCTCTTAATGGCCCGTAAAACACCCCCTCCCCCCCCCCCACCCCACACGCACACACACACGTCTTTTAATTCTTTTCTAGTCCTGAAAATACATCAAGTTGAGTTGGTATGACTGTGTGTGAAACAAGTTTACTCGTGTGTGTTATGATAAAGGGGAGGAGGTGAGGGAGGATTAATTGAGGGGATTACTTGGATTAAACCACTTGAAGCCTACGGGTGTGTGTGCGTGTGCGTGTGCGTACGTGTGTGCGTGTGCGTGTTCGGGGCGTGTAATGCGCGTGGGCGTAATTAATAGTGGGATATGGGCAAGCTTTCATCAGGTATTACAAGAATCTGTGAGAAGATGAAGAGAAAGTATTGAAATAAGAGATACAGGGAGGAGAAAGCGAGAATAACCAAGATATTGAAGACCATGACATGACCGTGGGAGTGGATGGAGACAGAAGGGAGCGAAAGTTGTTATCGGATGAATAATTGAATGTCTGAACGGGAACAGATTAATGAAGTAAGACAGAAAATACTGAAATACGGGAACAAAGAATAGAGAATGAAAGAAGGAGAGGAAGGGAATAAGGGTGATGTAGAGTAAGAAAATTAAGAAACCACACGAATGGAAATAGGTTAGGAATGAAGAACAGATAGGGAGTATAAGGTCTTGAGGTGGGAACAAAATAAGGCAAAGGAAAAGGAAAGGCGGCCTGAGGTTGTAAAGGTTCCTGCGTGTGGTGGCCCTGAGCGATGCCCTGAAGAGTGTTTCTCCGGGCAGACGACAGACTGGCGAGCCTGTGGTGAGAACCAGAGGGTTAAGTGTGATGGCATGGGGCGAGTGGGTGACAGTTTGATATGCAGTGATTGAGGTGAGAGCGAGAGCGAGAGGCTGAGAAGAGAGAGAGAGAGAGAGAGAGAGAGAGAGAGAGAGAGAGAGAGAGAGAGAGAGAGAGAGGAGAGAGAGAGAAGAGAGAGAAGAATAAGAAGAGAGAGAGAGAGAGAGAGAGAGAGAGAGAGAGAGAGAGAGAGAGAGAGAGAGAGAGAGAGAAGAGAGAGAGAGAGAGAGAGAGAGAGAGGAGAGTAGAGGAGAGAGAGAGAGAGAGAGAGAGAGAGAGAGGGGGGGGGGGGGTAGAGGTATTAGCGAATCCATCTTATCCCCGATATCCCCATTGTTTTTCATTTAGCAATATACTAAACATTTATGTCGTTTTTGCTAGATTTTAAATATTATCTGTTTCCTAAACTTTAATCAGCTATACTTCATTTTCCTTTAAATTTTATTGTGAGTCGAAATTATTTAAATTATATTGGCTCAATATTTTTTTAATCATTCCCTTATTCGTCGAGGCAATCATGAAGCAAACGATTGATGGTTTTAAATAATTAACATTATTTGCAAGCACAAGTGTGTATCTTGCCTAGGAGAAAGGCCTGTGTTCTTGCCATCTCTTTATTGCAGCGATGCCTCCTCTTCCTTCTCTCCTTTTTCACTGTTCTATGTATTATTTTTCCCTTAATATCATTTAACTTTTTAACTTGATTTATTGCAACTTAGTATATGTTTTCGCCTTTATTTTATCTGCTTCGTATGATGAAATCTATGGATTGTTTGGTGATGGTAGGGGGGGGGGGGGGGTTGGGGTGGGGGGGAGAGAGAGAGAGAGAGAGAAAGAGAGAGAGAGAAGAGAGAGAGAGAGAGAGAGAGAGAGGAATCGATCGAGAGAGGAGAGAAGAGCGAGAGAGAGAGAGAGGAGAGAGATAGATAAGAGAGAAAATAACAAAATACTGAAACAAACTTTATTTAATACAAATTTTTTTCGAGTAATTTTTCATGTCAAAAGTCCAGTGGGTATTTTTTTAGGCATGAAGAGCTAGAAATTATGGATCAACTTCTCTCACCTGACCTAAATAGCTGGTCTATAATACAAAAGTACATGCTTATTCAGTATGTATACATTTGTTGCCTCTTTAACTCCTGACTGTGCGTGCGTGCGTGCGTGCGTGCGTGCGTGCGTGCGTGCGTGCGTGCGTGCGTGCGGTGCGTGCGTGCGTTCGTGCGTGCGTGCGTGCCGTGCGTGGTGCGTGCGTGCGTGGCGTGCGTGCGTGCGTGCGGTGCGTGCGTGCGTGCGTGCGTGCGGTGCGTGCGTGCGTGCGTGCGTGCGTGCGTGCGTGTGTGTGGTGTGTGTTGTGTGTGTGTAGTGTCTGTGTTTGTGTGTGTGTGTGTTTGTGTAAAATTAAGTAACATCCCCTGGCTCTCTAAGTACTTGATTGATTTATCGAGAAGGTATAAGGAAGCCAAGAGAAAGAATTTACAGTCTCTCTCTCTCGTCTCTCCTCTCTCTCTCTCTTTCTTTCGTGTGTTTTCGGTTGCTAAGTGAAATAACAAATTGGTGTTTGTATTGCTTAATAGAATAGTAACAAACACCCACACACACACACCACCCACACACACAGGCACACACACACACTCACCACACACACACAACATACACACACCACAACAACACACACCCACACACTACACAACACACCACACACCACACACACACCACACAACTATCACTTCTTTAATTAATATCTATCCTGAAATGCATCCAAGTGTGATCTCTGTAATGACTGTGTGTGAGCAAGTTTACTCTGTGTGTTATGGATAAGGAGGAGATGAGATGAGGGAGAATTAAATTTTAGTCATTACTTGATGAAACACTTGAAGCCTACGGGGGGGTGTGCTGTGCAGTGTGTGTGTGCGCGCTTGGGCTTAATTAAAAGTGGGCGTGGGCGTAATTTAGTATCTATTGGGGCGTGTATTTTTGTACGTATCATGGGCTGTATTTAATGACCAGGGGACTGTATTCTGATAAGTCATGAAGTTATATACCCTTATTAACAAAGCGGGCGGTATTTGTTACATTTTCATAGGCTTTACTGCGTTACATTGAGGTTCTATTTTTAACATTTCTTTTTGAGCTGTGTTGTAAAAGCTCCAATAGGTCCTTCATTTAGTTATCTCATGTGGTTTGTGTTTATAAAACGTGCCATGGGGCTGGTTGCATAGCAAGGCTATATTTATAACGTGACATGGGGGCTGTTTGCATGTGAAGGCTGTGTTTATAACGTGCACATGGGGGGCTGTGGTTATAACGTGTCATGGGGGCTGTGTTTGCCTAGGAAGGCGTGTTTTATAACGTGCCATGGGGGGCTGTGTTGCATGGGAGAGGCTTGTGTTTATAACGTCCATGGTGCTATGTTGCATGGGAAGGCTGTGTTTATAACGTGTCCATGGGGGCTGTGTTGCATGGGAATGCGAAAGGCTGTGTTTATTAACGTGCCATGGGGGTTCTGTGTGTATAACGTCCCCATGGGGGCTGTGTTGCATGGAAGGCTGGTGTTTATAACGTCCAATGGGGGCTGGTTGCATGCGAAGGCTGTGTTTCATAACGTGGCCATGGGGGACTGTGTTGCATGGGAAAGGCTGTGCTTATAACGTGCAATGGGGGGCTGTGTTCATGGCAAGGCTGTGTTTTGCGTGCAATGGGGGCTGTTTACAGGGAGGCTGTGTTCATAATGGTCCCTGGGGGGCTGTGTTGCATGGGAAGGCTGTGTTCATAACGGCCATGGGGGCTGTGCTGCATGGGAAGGCGTGTTTATAACGTGCCCATGGGCTGTGTTGCATGGGAGGCTATGTTTATAACGTGCCATGTGGGGCTTGTGTTTGCATGGGAAGGCCTGTGTTTATAACATGGACGTGGGGGGCTGTTTTATAACATGGCCATGGGGGGCCCCGGTTGCAATGGGAAGGTTGTTGTTTATAACATGCCATGGGGGCTGTGGTTGCATGGGAAGCTGTATTATCACGTGCCATGTGGGCTGTGCTGCAACGTCATGGGGGGCTTGTGATGCATGGGAATGGTGTGTTTATAACGGGTGCCATGGGGGCTATGGTTGCCATTGGGGCTGTTATAAACGTGGAATGCGGGGCTGTGTTGCATGGAAGGTGTGTCCAAAGACTACTTATCTGTATACTGTGGACTTGCTACTCGCGCTTCCGCGCCAACCCCCACCCATGACAATTGGAGGCGATCGCAAGGTAAAAAGTGTTTTCGAACATCACTCCCCATCTTCCCTTCCTATGTATATCAGTATAAATGATACACTGTTTCATTCGTAAATGTTTAGTTCAAATCATATTATCAATAAAAAAAAAACATTAAACACATCTAAAGAAAAGCCATTATGAGACTCTAAGAAATATGCATGAACTAATCTTCGCTTAAAAGTCTTCGCCATTTAATATTGTTGCGGGACAACATTTAACATGTAAGCATATCAATATAAAGCAGATTCCAGTATCTTTCCATTTGATATATTTTAGTCTTCTGCTAAGTAAGTTACTACCATGCTAAATTAGCATTAACTAATAAATAAAATCTCAATGCTGGGTGAATTTTCCCGATTGATGCATGTTATATATTTAGTTAATCGCTAGTGTATGTCATGGTAACTACTTCATTTATCAGAAAACGAATATAGCAATATAAAGCTAATAAAATTCCCGCTTCGATTGATATGCATCATGTAAAACGTTTGTCTCGAAAATATATATGGCAAAGAATTTCAGTTCATGCATATTTCTTCAGAGTCTCATATGGCATGTCTTGAATATATTTTACTGTTTTTTATTTGATAATATTATAGGATCCAAACATTTACAAATATAGACAGTATATCATTTATACGATAAACCATAGGAAGGTATGATTGAGTGATGTTCGAAAATGTCAGGAATCGCGGAATTGCCCACGGAACTGGAAATAGCCCAACCTGAGTAACACGTCCAGTTTAGAGAGTAGTCTTTGGCTGTGTTCATAACATGCCATGGGGGGCTGTGTTGCATGGGAAGGCTGTGTCTATAACGTGCCATGGGGAGCTGTGTTGCATAGGGGGCTGTGTTTATAACGTGCCATGGGGGGCTGTGTTGCATTGGGGGCTGTGTTTATAACGTGCCATGGGGGCTGTGCTGCATGGGAAGGCGTGTCTAAACGTGCCTGGGGAGGGAAGCTGTGTTGCTATGGCTGTGTTTATAGCGTGCCATGGGGGGCTGTGTTGCATAGGGGGCTGTGTTTATAACGTGCCATGGGGGGCTGTGCTGCATGGGAAGGCTGTGTCTATAACGTGCCATGGGGAGCTGTGTTGCATAGGGGGCTGTGTTTATAGCGTGCCATGGGGGGCTGTGTTGCATAGGGCTGTGTTATAAACGTGCCTGGGGGGCTGTGTGTTGCATTGGGTCCTGTGTTTATACTGCCATGAGGGCTGTTGCATGGGAAGGCCACGGCGCCACTGTCATCCCGCCACACCCTGCACTCAGCCTGTGTGGGGCACGCGCGCCTATCATCTGACGCGTATCTCCCTGCCGTGTGTGTTATTTCCTTCATTGTTATTTCACCCTGTGCGTGTCTCCCTGCCGTGTGTGTTATTTCTTTCATTGTTATTTCACCCTGTGTGTGTTTCCCTGCCTCTTGGTGACA
>JACEEZ010021764.1:34302-58995 GCA_016584305.1 Chionoecetes opilio
CCAAAATCTTCACCACCTGCATATTGCATAACCCCATCCAGGCCACATAAATTTCATGGATATGTTAGTTTCGTAATATTCACAATAAATTAAGTAAGATGTCTTACATCAGTACAGTTACTGCATACACACGCGCGGCTCACACACCCCCACCCCCCCCCACACCCACCCCTCCACCACCCCACCCACACACCCTACCCACACCCACACACACACACACACCACAGTGTACCAAACACACGCACACATACAGCCGCACAGAGTTTCCATACATACACCAAACACTCCACATCGTGATCTCTCTCAAAACACACACACCAGAAACACACCACACACACCCCCCACATCCAGGCGCATCACACTGTTTGCATCACACACACCAGTGTTGTGTGTGTGTGTGTGTGTGTAAACGCCTATGTAACAAACCATATCATGACATTTCAGAGGAAAAGTAAACTGTGCATTATTATGCAACAACACACCACTCCCCCACACACCACATAATGTCACCCACACACCACACAAACACACACCAGTCTGAACCAACAATACTTCCTTACAGCGTGTCGCACATTTTCCCTGGATTTCTTTGGTGAATGCAGCCAATTACGTATATCTGCTCAATATTCGCTTTGGTTCGAGAGAGAGAGAGACAGAGAGAGAGAGAGGAAGAGAGAGAGAGAGGAGCGCGAGAGAGAGAGAGAGCGAGCTGAGAGAGAGAGCGCGAGAGCGAGCGCGCAGAGCGTCTCGCAGATAATCTACTTCCTCCTCTCTAGAACTTTGCCAGTCCCAACTCCCTGGTTCTTGCCTTACTCGGCGCCCACCCCCCCGGTCCGCCCTGGTGCCTCGCCCCCCTGCCCCGCCTGCCGGGTCTCCCCTCGGGGCCCCCGTACCCTCCCCGCTCTCCACCGGCCCCCCTGGCGGGTGCGCCGCGCCCCCTACTCTTTCTCCACTACCTCCCACTACGCCTTGTGGCATCCCCCACATCCGACCATCCTTTCCGTCCTCCTCCCGCCCCCCTCTTTCACCTCCCCCTCTCTCCCTCTTTCCCTTACCCCCCCCCCCCCTCCTCCCACCCCCTCCTCCCCCCCCCCCCCCCCCCCCCCCTCCTACCCCCCCCTCCCTCCCCCCCCCCCCCCTCTCCCCCCCCTCCTCCCCCCCCCTCCACCCCCCTCCTCCCCCTCCCCGCCCTCCTCCACCACCCCCCCCCTCTCCCCCCTCCCCCCCCCCCCTTCCCTCCCCCCCCCCCCCCTCCTCCCACCCCCCTCCCCCCCCCCACCCCCCCTCCCCCCCTACTACCCCCCACCACCCCTCCTCCCACCCCCACACCACCACTCCTACCTCCCCCCCCCCCCCCCTCCTCCCACCCCTCTCCCCCCACCCCCCCCCTCCTACCCCCCTCCTCCCCCCCCCCCCCCCCCCTCCTACTAACTCCACATCCCCCCCCCCTATCTCCCACCCCCCCCCCCCCTCCTCCCCCCATCCTCCCCCCCACCACCCACTCCTCCCAACCCCACACCCCCACTCCTCCCACCACTACTACCCCCACCTCACCCACTCCTCCCCCCCCTCCATACTCCCCCCACCTCCTACCACCCCTCTTACATTCCCCCCCCACACTACTCACCCCACCCCTCCTACCACCCCCCCACCCCCCTACTCCCCCCCCCCCCCTCGCACCCCCACCCCCCCTCCCCCTTTCCTACCACCTTCACATGCATGCCTCCCACGGGCACTTGTTGCTCCGCGGCGCCCCCCGCGGTGCGCGTGGCCACTAAGGTTCGCACCTATCACCTCCCCCAAGGCCAAACGCGACCCTGGGCGCAGCGAACAGGGGTGGCCGCCGGCGGTGGTCGGTGTGGCGGGAAACGCCAGTGGCCGGGTGGACTCCAGGCAGGGTGTGGGCGCTTGGAGCGTGCCCGGGTGGCGGGTGAGGTAATTCCTGCCCGAGCCTGGAAAGTGGATGCTTCCGCGGGTGTGGGGAACCGTGGAAATGTAGTACAGGGTGAGAGTGGCGAGGAGGAGGTGGAGGATAAGGAGGCGGCGGAGGAGGCGAGAGTAGGAGGAGGCGGAGGAGGAGGAGGAGGAAGAGAGAGGAGGAAAGAAAAGGGGGGGGACGGGGGAAAATGAGAAGGAGAAAAAGAGGGACGGGACAGGAGAGAGAGAGAGGAGAGAGAGAAGAGAGAGAGGAGAGAGAGGAGAGCAGAGAGAGAGAAGGAAGAGAGGGAGGGGAAGGAGAGAGAGGAGAAAGAGAGAGATGGAGAGAGAAGGAGGAGAATGAGGAACGAGAGGAGAGAAGAGAGAGAGAGAGAGAGAGAGAGAGAGGAGAGAGAGAGAAGAGAGAGAGAGAGAGAGAGAGAAGGAGAAGAGGTTTGCACGGTACCAATACTGGTTTTGACTATACTAGGCCCCCACCACCCCAAAGGACGATTTTGGGGGGGACTCAAAACCTGACCGAATGCAGGGTCTCTACACTCGGGCGACGCGCTCTACCACCAGGCCACCCTGGCGGGTGAGAGAGAGAAAAAGAGATTTATACCACATACCTACAAATTACGAATTGCCGCATAAAATCACATCAGAACATATTTACGTAATCCCACAACCAACATTTAAACTTACACATCTCTTAACCTTCTTTCCCTACCACCAACACCACCACTACTACCACCATACACCACCACCACCACCACATACTACCACCACTACTACCACCACCACCACCACTACTACCACCACTACTACCAACCCAACCACCACTACTACCACCACTAACTACCACCACCACCACCACTACTACCAACACCACCACACTACTACCACCACCACCACCACTACTACCACACTACTACCACCACCACCACCACTACTACCACCACTACTACCACCACCACCACCACTACTACCAACACCACCACCACTACTACCACCACCACCACCACTACTACCACCACTACTACCACCACCACCACCACTACTACCACCACTACTACCACCACCACCACCACTACTACCAACACCACCACCACCACTACTACCACCACCACCACCACTACTACCACCACTACTACCACCACCACCACCACTACTACCAACACCACCACCACCACTACTACCACCACTACTACCACCACCACCACCACTACTACCACCACTACTACCACCACCACCACCACTACTACCACCACTACTACCACCACCACCACCACTACTACCAACACCACCACCACCACTACTACCACCACCACCACTAGAACCACCACCACCACTACCACTGTTAATACACATGAAAACTGATGAACTACCAAGGAATTGTTGATAAGAGGAGCCGATAGGGAGAGGTGGAAAATAAGGAGTAGAAAATATAACATAAACCAAGTCAAAACGAGACAGGGGAGAGAGAACAGGGGGGGCAGAGGTCGGTGGTAGGTGTGGAGGGAAAAGACAGTGGCAGGTGGACTCAAGGCAGGGTGTGGGAGCTTGGAGAGTGACAGGGTGGAGGGTGAGTTGTTAATGACTTGCCACGGAGATGGGAAAGTGGAATGCATTACCAGCGAGGTGTGTGGAAACTGTGGAAAATGTAGTACAGGGTGGAAGAGGTGGAGAAGGAGGAGGTGGAGGATAAGGAGGAGGAGGAGGAGGAGGAGGAGGAGGAGGAGGAGGAGGAGGAGGAGGAGGAGGAGGAGGAAAGAAACGGGTTGGGTCCGGGGCAAAGGAAGGAGAAAAACGAGTTACGTTACCGGAGAGAGAGAGAGAGAGAGAGAGAGAGAGAGAGAGAGAGAGAGGAGAGAGGGAGAGAGAGAGAAGGAGAGGAGAGAGAGGAGAGAGAGAGATGAGAGAGAGAGAGAGAGAGAGAGAGAGATAGAGAGAGGAGAGAGAGAGAGAGAGAGAGAGAGAGAGAGAGAGAGAGGAGAGAGAGAGAATTAGAGAGAGAGAGAGAGAGAGAGAGAGAGAGAGAGTGCCGGTGGGAGGAGAAGGCAGGACTTACGCATAATATTCACCTGCCAATTAAGCAATACTATTTTTTTATACTTACGTAGTTACAATTTGCACAGTAGTTCTACATTTTTTTCAACTACTATTCAATTAATAGATAAAATTTACATTGGCACACTCCAACATATGCAATTATTTTGAATCCATAGAAATATGTATGTATACCGTATATATATGCACATTTATATGCATATGTATGTATGTATGTATGTATATATGTAATTGTAAAAAAAATCACAACGAAGAGAGAGGGCAGCAACAGTTGTAACATAGGGTCGTGAATGTAATGCATAAAATCAAACTGTGTCGCGATGAAAAAAGTTTGAAGAACACTGTTCTAGAATGTCTAAATGTCTTCTAAAACGTCTTCATGCCGAATTACATATCTTTCATTCTGCTTCACGTCAGGACGTCACTCTGTTTTAGAGGCGGAAAAAACAAAAATAAGTGAAAATTTGCGAAAACTTGTGAAAAATTTCCCTCATGTGTTGGCATTACCGTCCCAAAAGATTGCTGTCATTTGATTTTTTTTTTTTTTTTTTTTTTTTTTAAGTACTATAGGTAGGCTGGCAATGACTTGTTTACATCTGACGTAATAGCACGTGGACAGCTCATTTATATATTTTTTTCTTGGTTTTGCTATATTTTTTTGTCTCCGAAGATGAAAAACAACAACCTTTGAATACTTAATAAAACATAATAAAAAAAAAAAAAGCAAAAATAAAATATACTTTGACGGCCGTTTCTGGAGTTTCATTTTTGCCTAAGATAATGTCATTCAACCTCTTACTTCTCTGTCAATTATTTTCTGATTTGCATAATTTCTTTTATATTTGAAAGCTGACACTTTGTTCTAGGTTCTGGCTTGGCCCAAGGTCTGGGAAGTTGAATATCTGATTTTATATTGAGGTTTATGTTATTATGTACATGAACAAAAATAATAAACATTTTGAAAATCGGGCAAAGCATAACCAATGAACCTAGTTTTATCAGATAAAACCAGTCCAAGTTTGCTCAGTCCAGTCTGACACTATGCCCAATATTTTAATAAAAAAATAACCAAGGCAGAACTCCTAATAGCTAGTGACTAGTAGCGATATGAATAATTGACTAAAATCGCACTGAAATTCACCATAATTATTTGTAATTAATTTATTTATTGATATAATTTAATGAAACTTTACCTGTATATTTACTATTAGTTGCACAGCTTTTAGTAAAAATATGATTATCCCAGCTCAATTAGGGGAAAAGGTTGTATAGTAAGCGGAGTGACGTCCTTCAGACTGCTTTTCAAATACACAACTTAAACACAAGAAATAGACATCTAATTAGACCACCTTTTCCAATTACTGAATCTCATAAAAGATTTGTCATTTATTTTGGATGCATGAAATGGAATGAACTTCCAGAGCACATAAAAAATATTTTTAACCCGTAAAGCGCGGCTATGCCCATTTGGTCACTCACTAAGAAAACGCGAGTATGCCCAATTGGATGGCCGCCAGATTCAAAAAGGTGGGCTAATTTTTCGGCCGGTGAAATCTGGCAACTCTACTTTACCTGAGAATGACCCAAGGTTCACACATAGGCTCAGTGATCCAGTGACCAGTATGGAAGGTGAAGGTGCTGACAGGTCTCTCCCTATCGCGGGGAGAGATATTAGAGAGGAAGACCCTTGCGGCCTGTTTTCTGTGAACGAGCTGTACCATGGATTCCATAAACTTCAACACTCTTCATCTTGCAAGTACAATCATAGAATAACTACAAGACTTTAGCAAAAAAATTTTTTTTAGCGGTTGCACAAATATATGGCAAATACATTGATACACATTCAAGTTTGTTTAGCGACTATAAGAATTCTCGCAAAAGTCCCGCGTACACAGAATATTGTCACACAGGTATCCACAGTTTACAGGTTGATAAGAATACATTTAAAATAAATACAAAGAAGTCTATAGTAAATATGTATTGATCTTTAAATGTTGTGTAGTAGTCATTTTTGTTTCTTCAGTAGATGTATTGTTTTCATTAAGATATAATGAGAGAGTTTCTGTTGGTATGTATGTTTGTAAGTATTGATATGTTTAGATAAGCATGTCTTAGTAGGTATTGATAAAAAGGTATATCGAAATATAATAAGTAAATATGTTTGTCCATTGCAAGGCTTTTTATAGCTATACATACAAGGGGTCTGTCAAAATGTTTTTCATTTAACGGGCCCAGCCATGTTTATATACCATGTGTATAATTTTATGATCAAGCTTTGTATATACATATATGGCTTATAAACAACTTGAATTGAATTGAATTGAATTGAATTGAGACAGAGAGAAAAAAAAATTGGATGATAGGGGATGGCAGGAAAAGTTTAATGTGATATAGTAAATGAACGATACTATAAAAATAAAGCGAGTGCGAGAAAAATAACGCAATTAAGTTGATGAAATTAAACGTTGAAGTCTCACACATACATAAGTCTCGCTACATAACTCTCTTAGCTTCCTTATCTCTCTCTCTCTCTCTCTCTCTCTCTCTCTCTCTCTCTCCTCTCTCTCTATTTGCAAAGATTATACTCTAAAAGATTTCCAATGTATATTTTCAGCTACATTCCCTTTATTGACGTGTAATGGTGCTTTATTTCCTCACCAAGTACTTGTTTCCCTTCAGTACGGTGACCAAATCTTCTCTGTCTCCTTGGATTCACGTCTTTTGGGTGACAGTCTTAGAGCAGAAAGGATAGAAGTGGAGGAATAATTGCAGTAAAAGAAGCAGAAAGAAGAAAGACATGGAAGGAGAAGAGAAAAAGGACAGAAGCAAGTGGAAAGAGACAGAGGGAGCAGAAGGAGAAAAATAAAAGAGGAGGAGCAACTGCAGGAAGAGGAGAGGAAGAAGAGCAGCAGAAGTAACTGGCAGGGAAGGCAGATTTCAAATTCCTGTAATTCTGGCGCCGATCCAAAGAAAAGACATATGCTCTCTCTCTCTCTCTCTCTCTCTCTCTCTCTCTCTCTCTCTCTCTCTCTCTCTCTCTCTCTCTCTCTCTCTCGCTCTTTTTTCTTTTCTCTCTCTCTCTCTCTCTCTCTCTCTCTCTCTCTCTCTCTCTCTCTCTCTCTCTCTCTCTCTCTCTCTCTCTCTCTCTCTCTCTCTCTCTCCGTCTCCCCTCCCTTCCCATCCTCCTTAAACCCTTGTGACGCACCTCATCTACTCCCCATCAACACTCACTATCCCTCTCTTTTCCCTCTCCTCTCTCCCCCTCTCCCTTCCTTCCCTCTCTCCCCTCTCACTTCCCACAAACTATCCAATAACCAGAGGGCGAAGGGTGGAGAGGAAAGATGCAGGGGATGATGGAAGAGAGAGAGAGAGAGAGAGAGAGAGAGAGAGAGAGAGAGAGAGAGAGAGAGAGAGAGAGAGAGATGAGAAGAGAGAGAGAGAGGGAGAGAGAGAGAGATACTTGTAAAGTTTGAGTTTGTCTCTTTTCTCTCTCTCTCTCTCTCTCTCTCTCTCTCTCTCTCTCTCTCTCTCTCTCTCTCTCTCTCTCTCTCTCTCTCTCTCTTTTCAACATGTATATATGCTAAAATGTATCATCTGCTTATAAATTGAGTCCTCTTCCTCCTCCTTTTCTTCATCTTCCTATCTCCCTCTTCCTCTTCCTCCTTGAAATCACGTAGAAATTCATGAAGACATTTTTAAACAAGGGGAAAAATAATCTGTCTGGGAATGGATAGAAAAACCAAACATTGAGAAGAAAAGAGCCGGAATAGGGAAGAAAAGAGAGAGAAAAAACTAGAATGAATGGAAGAAGACAATTTGCAGAAAGTAAAAAGAGTGATATATATAATGTAGGAATAAAATAATAAAAGAAATGGAGGAAAAACGCGAAAAGAAAATTATTAAATTGAAATGGAAAAATGGTAAATGATGAAAAAATGAATGGGAATCAAAATATAAATTGGTGATAAAGAAAGAAATTACTACTAATAAAGAAAAATGAAATAGAAGGAACTAGGAAAATGAGGCCATGGGTAGAGAATTGCAGGAGAAAAAAATATCAGAGGAAAAAAAAAAAAGGAAAAAAATATGAGAGGTTAATTAATGATCGTCTTTGACCCTCACATTGAAATGAAACAGAAGACATAAAAATTAATGAGAAGGAAGAGGAGGAGAGAGGCAAGGGAATGCAAGGAAGAAGAGATAATGAAGGGAGGAAGGAGGAGATAGAAGGATGAACCCGAGACAAATCAAACAAAATTAATCAGAGAGAGAGAGAGAGAGAGAGAGAGAGAGAGAGAGAGAGAGAGAGAGAGAGAGAGAGAGAGAGAGAGAGAGAGAGAGAGAGAGAGAGAGAGAGAGAGAGAGAGAGAGAGAGAGAGAGAATACGAGATACAGATGAAGATAGAGCTATACAAGTACAGTAACTGATAAGACAGATAAAACACACACACACACACACACACACACACACACACACACACACACACACCACCACCACCACCACCACCATCACAACCTTCCCACGACATAAATCAACATAAAGAAAATACAAAACAAAACTAAAACTAAAATATAACGTAACCTAACCAGACGTGTTCAAGAGTGAAATAGGCAAACCTTACCAGACTTGGCTAATATGCGGGCGGGTACGTTCCCCGCACAGGCGCGGGAGTGTGGAGCTGCGAGGAGGAGACAGGCGGAAGGCAGAAGAAGATGAAGGTGTTGAGAAGGCAGGGATGCAAGGCGAAAAGGACATTGCCGAGAGAGAGAGAGAGAGAGAGAGAGAGAGAGAGAGAGAGAGAGAGAGAGAGAGAGAGAGGAGAGAGAGAGAGGAGAGAGAGAGGAGAGAGAGAGGGAGAGAGAGAGAGAGAGAGAGAGAGAGAGAGAGTTTCCTTCCTTCTCCCTTCTCTTTATCTGAGATTGATGTGAGGATGATACACATGTGACTGCAAGATAACAATGACGTTTTGATAAATCTAATGTTCAGTAGCTGTGTGTGAGGGGGGGGGGGGTGTCACCAGGGCACAACACAGCAGGCTAAGTCAGTACTCACCTATAGGGCAGGGCACAGTAATCAGCAGGATGGAACACGATCCACAACAACACACAACACACCAGCTTTTCCCTCATTCGGACATCACCTCCTCTTTCACTTCTTCACTTCACTTCAACTTTGCTATTCTTTTACCTTTAACACTTAGAAACTATAGTGGTAGAAAGTAGTCACACAGGTGGCCTCGTTTGGCCGTTTGGGCTGTTGGTGTCTGTTCTTCCTTTGTATTCCTGCCCGTTGCCTCTGCCTTGCCCTGCCCCACCCAGCCGCTGCCTGTATAGATTCTCTGCGGGCACAGCGGAGGCAGCAACGCGCACATCCTTCCACCGACACGTACAGGCAAACACTGAGCCGAGTCGCTCGCCGCTCAGCGTCACTGCTCGTGCTCGTCTCTCTCTCGCAGCCTCGCTCTCTCTGGCGCTCTTGTCCGCGGTTCAGTTCGTGGTTCGAAGCAGTCTCGAGACTACGCGCGGTTAATTTTTCCTCTCCGCTCCAATGTTACAATGTGTGTTTTGAGTTTGTGACTGACTCCAGCAGATCTATTAGCTGTTTTTAGATGTGCCCTGCCAGATGATGTGAAACTAGTGTTAAATGTGTGTGTGTGTGTGCGTGTGTGTGTGTGTGTGTGTGTGTGTGTGTGTGTGTGTGTGTGTGTGTGTGTGTGTGTGTGTGTAGTGTCTACTGAGTTCATTCCAATCATTTACCACCCTATTTGTGAACCTGTTTTTCCCTATTTCTTGTTTAAATCTACGCTTTTCCAGCTTGAATCCGTTACTTCTTGTTTTACCCTGCTTATTAGCCGTAAGAACTTTTTTATATCTTCTATTATATATCCCTTTATCCACGTAAAAACTTCCATCAGATCGCCTCTTACGCTACGTCTCTCGAGTGATGGTGAATATAATAGCAACAATCTCTTCTCATAACTAAAGTTACGCATCCCATGAAAGATTTTGGTCATCCTTCTCTGCACTGATTCTAACAAGGCTATATCCATCCTATAATTTGGAGACCAAAACTGAACCCCATAGTCTAGGTGAGATCTGACTAGAGCCAAATAATGCTTTAGAATAACTTCAGCACTTCTACTTTTAACACTAATGGTAATAAATCCTAACACCCTATTAGCTCTATTTCTAGCCTCAAAACATCGTTTCCTAGGTTGGAGGTCTGATTTAACCCTCGCTCCCAGATCTTTCTCATCTTCTGATCTTTTCAGCGATACATTGCGTATGGTGTATCTATTACCAGGGTTTTTTCTACCAACATTCATAACGCTGCACTTATCAATATTAAATTCCATCTGCCATCTGATTACCCACTCATTTACTTTATCTAAGTCTCCCTGCAATATGTTTACATCAGACTGTGATCTAATAATCCTACCTACCTTAGTTTCATCACCAAACTTGCTGATATTACTGCTAATCCCACTATCTAAGTCGTTGAAGTAGATAAAAAATAGTAATGGACCCAAAACAGACCCTTGTGGAACCCCAATTGTCACCTGCCTCCAATCTGATTTAGAACCATTAATTGTAACCCTTTGTTGCCCATCACTTAGCCAAGCTCTGATCCAACGAAGAACCTTCCCATCTATTCTATGAGTCTTAGCCTTATTTAAGAGTCTTTCGTGTGGTACCTTATCAAATGCCTTACTAAAGTCCAGGTATATTATATCATAATCCTCATCATTATCTGCTGTCTCATAAATTTTCCTATAAAAATCAATAAATTGGTGAGACATGACCTACCCTTGGTGAATCCATGTTATGAATCATTGACCAAAGTATATTTTTCTAAATGCTCTCTAACGTTTTTTCCAATAACATATTCCAATAATTTAGCTACCACTGACGTTAGAATAACGGGTCGATAATTTGACATTAGTCCTCTATCACCTTTCTTAAATATGGGAACTACATTTCCTGTCCTCCATATTAACGTCACTTCGCCTATATCAACTGATTTCCTAAAAATGTGCACTAACGACTCACTAACAATCTCTTTGCATTACTCTATCTCTTCAATACTCTGGGATAAACTTTATTTGGTCCTGGTGACTTAAAATTCTTCATTCTATCTTTACTCTCTTCTACCATTTCACTAGTTATCACAATATCTTTGAGTTTCTCATCATATTTTCCTCTAAACATATGTTCACTATCAGGTATTGTCTGTATATCCTCCTAAGTAAAAACACTTAAGAAATAATAATTTAAATTTTTACGCATACCCTCATCCGTACTTACAATCTCACCCTGCCCTATCCTTAACGGCCCCACTAAATCCCTAGTCTTTGTCCTATAGACCTGAAGAAATTTTTTATTTAGTGTCGGTCTTTGCCTGGAAAGCGACCTTAATGTCATAAATGTTCTTTGTTACTCTTGTTAATCTCTTCACTGTCCTCGCCATTACGTTATACTGTTTTTTGCCCACCTGTCCAGCCTTGAACCTTAAGTACAAGTTTCTTTTTACACAAATGTTGTGTTTTAAGTTGGCAGTCATCGATATTGACTGCGATGACTGCGTCGTTATTCCTTGATAGTATCGCCCTATAATGAATATTCTTTTTCTGTCATGCAATTACATTTCTTACAAATAATGTATAATCCTTATCAACTTTGACCTCACTGACACCTGTCCCCGCACTGACCTCCGACCACTCTTTCCAATCCATCCAACATCCCCAGTTAATCCCCTCCAGGTGTCTTCCTAATCCTGCATAATTAGCCTTTCTGAAGTCAGGTACTCTATGCTTATCAACACTTTACTTCATACTTTCAATTTTAAGCAGAACTTGATTTCATAATGATCGCCGTTTCCTAACTGACCTCCAAGCTCCACTCCACTCTGTAACTAGATCTTCCCTGTTTGTTAGTAATAAATCTAGAATATTATCTCCTCTATTAGGCTCCTTGATTGCTTGCCCTAGAACGTTATCCTGAACTATATTTAACATTCCCTCCACGTCATTGTCTCCTACAATTAAATCCCAGTCTATGTTCTTAAGATTAAAATCTCCTTCCACGCATAATCGATTATATCTTTTTTCTTTTTTTTACATCACAAAGGACTGGCCAAGGGCACTACAAAAAGAGGTAACACAGAGCCCGCTTACTTACCAGACCCTATAAAGAAGACAGTAGGAGAATAAAATAAGGGGGGTGGGCCAATTTAGTTCGGGAGGTGTCTTGTCACTCTTCTCTTGAAAAGAGTTAAGTCATAGGAAGGTGGAAAAATAGAAACAGGAAGAGAGTTCCAGAGTTTACCAGAGAAAGGGATGAAAGAGTAAAGATACTGATTAACTCTTGCATTAGGAAGATGGACAGAATAGGGATGAGAATGAGTATAGAAAGTCTTGTGCAGCGAGGCCGCAGGAGGGGGGGAGGCATGCAGTTAGCAAGTTCAGAAGAGCGGTGAGCATGAAACTAACGGTAGAAGATAGCAAGAAAAGTAACATTGCGGCGGTGATTTAAAGGTTGAAGACAGTCAGTCAGAGGAGGGGAGTTGATATGACGAAAAGCTTTTGACTCAACCCTGTTTAGGAGAGCTGTATGAGTGAATCCTCCCCAAACATGTGAGACATACTCCATGCATGGGCGGATAAGGCCCCTGTACAGAGCAAGCAACTGGAAGGGTGAAAAAAAAGGGCGCAGACGCCACAGGACACCTAATTTCTTAGAAGCTGTTTTAGCAAGAGATGAGATGTGAGATTACCAGTTCAAATTTTTAGTAAAGGATAGTCCTAGAATGTTCATTGTAGAAGAAAGAGATAGATAGTTGAGTGTCATTGAAGAAGAGGGGATAGTTATCTGGTAGGTTTTGTCGATCTGTAAGCTTTGCTTATTCTCTCTCTCTCTCTCTCTTCTCTCCTCCTTCTCTCTCTCTCTCTCTCTCTCTCTCTCTCCTCTCCTCTCTCTCTCTCTCTCTCTCTCTCTCTCTCTTCTCTCTCTCTCTCTCTCTCTCTCTCTCTCTCTCTCTCTCTCTCTCTCCTCTCTCTCTACTCTCTCTCTCTCTCTCTCTCTCTCTCTCTCGTCTCTCTCTCTCTCTCTCTCTCTCTCTCTCTCTCTCTCTCCTCTCTCTCTCTCTCTCTCTCTCTCTCTCTCTCTTCCTCTCTCTCTCTCTCTCTCTTCTCTCTCTCTCTCTCTCTCTCTCTCTCTCCCCCCCCCCTCGAAACCCACATCTATTATATCCCAAATAATTTTTTTTTTCATCCGCATAAGAAGGTAGTGAGAAATGACCGGGAACCAATAATATTTCCGCGCCGTATGACTTAAATTGATCATGTAAAACGTAAATTATCAACATACGTGATATTGTTATCTGCTTCGAATCTTCGTTTTGTGTAATTAAATGTTTTTATTTCCCATCTGATTGCTCGTGCGTCCTTGATTGAGATTTGATGATATGGATGATAGATTATGTATAGAACCAGATCAGAATTTGTGAAATTAGCTCAGAATTGAGGGTTATATTGAAGAGATGAGAATATTCGTGATGTAAATAAGGTGGCGTGTGTGTGTGTGTGTGTGTGTGTGTGTGTGTGTGTGAGTGTGTGTGTGTGTGTGTGTGTGCTTGTGTTTGTTCAAGCGTTATTGCAACTTCAGACAATGCATGCATTGTATCGTAAGTTTGGAGAGAGAGAGAGAGAGAGAGAGAGAGAGAGAGAGAGAGAGAGAGAGAGAGAGAGAGAGAGAGAGAGAGAGAGAGAGAGAGAGAGGAGAGAGAGAGTACAGGGGATATAAAGATATAATTGCCATATGTATAGTGGAGAGTTAAATTTTCCTTCTCTTCTATCCTACGGTGTTCTCCTTTTGCTAACCTTCAAATTCCCCCCGGGACACTGTGCTGGAGGGAGGGGTGGGTGGGAAGTGAGCTTCTCGTTGTGCAGTCTTGCCCGCTGGCATATTCCCCAACTCTATGCGAGTATGTGGTTTCCCAGTGAAGACGCTTGGCTGTAGGTCCGAAACTAACCATACGATTTTCTCGAAAATACCCTCATTGCCATTCCCAAACAAAGTTACTATAATATATCCAGGAAACCCAACTTATCCTAACCGTAACATAACGGAACCTAACCTGCCGTGTTCAAGAGCAAACGGGACATACTGTTCCAGAAAACGGGAATATGCGGCCCGATCGCTGGTTGTAAACAATCTTTATAGTCCATGAGCCAAGACCCGAATTTTGGGATATCGGTACCACCCGGGGTGACTAATTCTCTTAGGTGTTTTTAGCTTGCTACATGTCTCAGTTATTGTTTGATATGATAGCCTTGCACACTGGTAGCTTAATGGTCGTTATCAACTCTTGAATAGACACCCTACGAAAATTCAGAAAATTTTTAAATGTAAATTGGGGAACAGGAATGCCTAAATGTCAGAAAATGGAATATAGTAATTGTCACTTTAATTACAAGTCTGTAAAATACACACTAAGCATGCCATGGGCTTGTACGTACATTATGGCCAATTAATCCTCCTCATATAATCTACGTCCAGACTCGGAATATGACTGTTGTGCTACCGGCTCTTTTCAATGCCTTGTCTGCATGTTGTAAACACTGCCACATGTCCGTACACTTCAGGCCATGCTGAGGCACGTGCACTTAGGGGAGTTCGCATGACGCACACACTTGCAGGACAGTAGCTGCATAACAGCATCTGGTGTGTGAGGCCTCGCATCCAGTTGACAGCAAGCTTGCCGTCCTCCAATCTGTCACTCAAGCGCAGTCTGTTGGGTTAGCACAAATGATGGCTCTGCAGACTTCTCCTCCAGATCGCAGCCTGGTAGTTTGCACGTAGTGCATGCATGAAGAGAAGTCCTCACAAGGATTCTGAGTTGACTTTGACTCCACCTCTCCAGCTCGCACAGAACAGCTCATACCGGAAGCTTGTTCACTCAGTTTGTGGGTAGAGGCAGGTTACATGTGCAGGTGATTCCTGTAAGCTTCTCAAAGAGTTCAGGAGACACTTCCATGAGCGCCAAGTTCGTGGAAAGCAGTCATGGTATGTCTTGTCCATCTTCACCTGCTGGAGTGTCGTCATCTTCCCCGGCCAGCGAATGCACTGACGATCACAGGCCTGTAAGGCATGCATACCAATCAATGAATACACACGCTGACCTCCCAGTGTACGGTCAGTGTGGTGATATACCGGAATCTTGTCTGGTTCTTCCGTCCCGCCACTTCTGGAACAGTGGGATGGGATCTTGTGGCACATGCCCAGACACAGGACCATGACGTCTGTATTCCTCTGCGTGATGATGAAGACTTGTACCCAGATCTGCGGCATGAAAGGGCATGGAAAGGAGGCGTGTGTCTGCTTCTTATTGGACTTGATAAGCTCAGGGAGCCTCTTCCACTGCTCTTTGGTGATCTTGAAGCAGAGCTGCTCACATGTGACATTACAGCCCTTGCCCTCGAGCTTCTCCTGTGCTGTGGTTTTTCCCCATCTTCTACCAGGAACTTGATGAGACTTGCTTGTTGGAGGAATACGAGAACTTTCTCCACTGCTGGATGTTTGCCAGGTGAATGTTCTGAAATGGATCCCTGTGCCTGCACTTCTGTGGCTCGTTCTGCATCTTTGATTGGATGTCTCCTTGTAGGACGTCAAAACACAACATCCAATGCGCTGCTCTTAGCACCCTCATGGACAACGTGGACTCAGTGCTGTGGCCTGCAAGCGTGACAAAGTGTTGTCGTTTCCCTTCAGTTTCTGGACCGGCTCATCCCATCCCAATTCTGGTAAGCAGAGGGTCGGGATCACCTCTGCAGGAGAAACATTCCTCTCCACACTCCCTGCTAGGGCAGCCCTTGGTGGTCTTGCGGAGAGACCCATCACGCTGGCAAGTGCCCATGGCAAAGGCCCCAGGGGATGAGCCCAAGACATCCCAACTCATTTTGAGCTTTCTGTTTTCGGCAACAAGGATCATCTGGCCAAAATAGGTTCCTGTCAGCCTTAAAGATAGCCTCCTTGGCTGGCCTTTTGAGCGTGGCTCATTCTGATGTTAGTGAACGTTCTCAGTTCGTCTTCGTCATCGTGTCAGAAACTGTATAGTTGGCGTATCGGTTCCAGGCGCTCTCCTTGAAGCTTGCTATGCATCCTCTCCTATCTGTAGGCACCTAGAAGGTCTTGGAACTTATGGTGGTGCTGTCGTCGCAGTTGACACAAACTGACAAGATTCCTTGCGTCGCGTTGAAGGGGTTCAACCAGATGGTCTCCATCAGTTGAACTAAAGATTGGACATCGGCCTCATCTCTTCTAATCCTGCGGCATCGTAGGTCTGGGTGGCTGAGTCAGTATTACTTTGGCCTACTACCATGGCCCTGAGCTGCTCAAGTATCTGCTGCGATACTCCGATGTCAGGTAGTACCTGGCGACGCTCACCTTTCAGGCTGAAGGCTTTTGTGCCCCCTGGTGTGCTGGGTGTCTTTGTTGCATCGTCTCTCGATGGTCTTGGTCCAAGGAATCGTCCAAAGGGAGTCTGCTACCGATCTGGACCGAAAAGCCACCTTTCATAAGTGTTCATGGACCTCGGGTGTTCAAATGGGCAGTCGAGCCATTTCATGGCATAGAGTAGGTCAGGAATCGGGCATAGTCTCACCTTGTCATAGTGCAAAAACACACGTATCATCTGGTCGGATTGCTCTAGGTGAAAGCATCCAGTTCCTTCTATGAGGCTCGAACCAGAGGTCAAGCATGATCTCAACCATGTCCAGGTATGACATACAGAATGATTGAGAGTTGTGTTCATCGCTTAGGGTCTCAAGATAAAACTTGGAAGAGCTTCAGGATATGTGTGCCATGATCACTCTCCATCAGGCTCTTGAAAGGTTCCTGAGACACATGCTGTGAAGCTGTTGATGTTCTTCAGGTTCCATCCAGATGGTGTATGTCCCTTAAATGGTTTCTTCTAGCCATGGAAGGAGCCTTACCATGCAAGCCTCATCAGTGTCATACACGCTTGTGCAGTCTCACTGCTCTGTGTACTCCGGCCGTCCATCCACCCCTGACACTGATCCTTCTTCGATGGACACTGATTCCCACACACAGATATCTAAGACCTGCATCCTGAAACCTCTTCCCTATGTGGAGAGGAGATTGCAGATGTGGGAAGACGCCATACTCCGATGATAATGTTCTTGAAACTTCTCTGTTCCAGAGAACCTCCCCGGCCGCTTTGCATAGGAGTGCTTGAACAAACACGCACACAATCTGCTAAGCTGTAATGACTGCATGAGGCATGCGTTTGCTCCAAGACTTCATTAACGGGGACATTCTTGCGGAGCATGATAGTGGGCCAGGTAGCTTACAAGTGTCCTGGACCACGGCAAGTCTCTGCGGATTTGATGTTGAACCCAGTCCAATGCTGAGGACTGGTTCCAGGTTGACATCGAGTAAGAAGCCAGATATGGTCTTGGTCTTTGAATCCTGGACCTCTTTGGTAGTGCTCGAACATACGCAGTCTCAATCCTGGGTGGGCCCTGCCCGCGCCCAACATTGTATATTGGCAGAATTGATGCGGCAGAGGATGTTCTTATCTGGGACTTGGTAATCTCTGGCAGGCCTTTTGGCACAGAGCCTGCAAACCTGGAACTGGACAGCAATTCAATGGACTCTGTGAGAAGTAACCTGCTACACTTAGTGTCTTCTTCAAGTCGGTCGATTTATCCCAGGCCAGGGTTGGTGAACACACAGGGTAGATGTTTGCTGGCCGTTGGAAGTCATCCTTTGAACATTCAGCTTCGGATACAAAGGGCGTACGATCTCCAATTGAGTAGGGACACCACAGTGGCCAAGGACGATTCAGAGTTCGGATCAGTTCTGTGTTTTCCTGTCAAACAATACAGCATGGACAGCAGTACGTGATTGGGTGGCTTTGTCTTGCCAAAGGTAACAGCACAAGACAAGTTCACGGCGAAGGAGGTGGCCAAGACTTGAGCTCTTTCAGAGGGAGTTTGACACTCACACTCTCCTGTCAGCAGGGTGTGCAGAATTTAGTGACTGCTGCAGGAATAACATTCTGATCTGTATCGGGAGGCCATGGCTGACTCACATCTTGCTTATGGATCTCATCCTCAGCTGCATTCCTGCTTTGGTTAGATATCTTAGAGTAGCTGCTCTTGCCTTTTTTCTTGCAGATCTTTTGTATTTTGTGTGCTTGTCGAGGCAAGGTCGTCCATTGAGAGGCTGCGTGGATAAGAGTAGAGCTTTCCATTTTCTATCTGGACCAAAGCGTAGTTATGAGCCAAACATCGGTTCATTTTCGGCGAACATGTTTCTTGTCGATGGTTCAGTTGGATAATACCACGGGACATCATGGATCTCAAGCCTAGATGGGAGTTTATCATAGGGCAGTACCTTGGGTTGGGGAAATATTAGTCCGTATATACAAGAAGAGTTCCTCGAGGGCTCTATCTCAGGCCTCTGTAGCGTGATCCCTCGCGTTATCTGATTTGTCACCTGCACCAGAACACTGGCGGCCGCTGGGAATCATCTTTGTGAAGAGTTGTCGCACGACTTGTGGTAGTGACCCTCTGCAGCAAAATGCCTGCTAAGTAAACCAGGATTCTCTGGTTAGTTTCTTGTTGCTGCTCTGAGGATCTTCTCATTGCTCGTAGCTCAACACACTGGATGAGTGCGCTCCCTTGTCTTTGCTGCTTTCATGTAATTGCTGACTTCTCGCAGAGAGGAATACTTTGGCTACACCCTGCTGTACTAGGGGCATCCCTGAGGAACTCCTCTGGCGCCGCTTGCTGATTCTATCTGACACCTGGGACAAGGAGTAGATCCAGTGACTTCTCATTGTAAAGAGTAATACGACCTTTACGGGCTAATTGTATGTATGGTATTCCTCCTTCTTCAAGGCCCTTGCGCTTCCAGGACTGGATCATGCTGCCTGATCTCTGCCAGCCATGAGCAAATGTGTTCCAGGAGTCAAATCCTGTGGTGGACACCATGAGGCATCGCTGTCATCATCAGAGCAGTGGATGATACAGTCGATCCGGGCTCTCTTCATCGCTGATGGTGCATCATGCCGTCAGGACAGTCAAGCACAACCTGCAAAAAAAATAGCACATTAAACATTCATGAACAAACAAACAAACCCATTTACATGGAAAACCATTCACTATGTTTGCTCATTCCAATAAATAAATTATCCCCCAAAATATCAAAAACATCACCAAATATGAATAACCTAAATATGGGGAAACTTGAAATATACATCGGAATAACTCTAGTAGAGAATCAAATAGCTACAAGAGCTGTTAGAATATATTGTTTCAATTTCTCCCATATTTAGGGTTTATTCCAGATTTATGGGAAATACCAAAATTATTTTTTTAGGGTAAATCCCAAATATGAGGAAATTGAAAAAATACCTAGGAAACAAACTCTGGTAGAGAATCACATTCTACATAGGTGTTAAAGTTTCGCAACGATCGTGTGATTGATTTCTTTTAAAGAAACTGAGAAACCCGAGCGTCACGTGAACATCTTTTTTATGGGTAGCACCCCATTGCATCAAAAAATCAGACTAAGCTACCAGTGCGGGAAGGCTATCATATCTTAATGTATTTACAGTCACTCTATAAACATTTTAGTACCATTCGTGTTTAGTCACCCCAGGTGGTACCGATATCTGGCCTGGCTCATGGACTATTACGGCTGCCAACTCCATCAAGGAACCTCATAATGAACATATAGTCTTTATATAACCTCCTTATCATCATCCTCTTTCTCCTCATTCTCCTCTACGTATTACCTTAGTTTCCTATGTTCCTCCTCCTTATGCTATTTTTTTTTTTTTTTTTTTACATCTATTCCTATAGCACCTGTAGGCAGTGACCTCCAGGGCTCGGATGGTAGGCCCTGGAGGCTCACTTGAGGGATGAGATGGTTTTGCCCTCGCCCGTGATGCCGCAGGCAGGATTTTTATAGATACGCTTGTAAGTAGAGGCTCATCCCGCCCCTCTGTGTCCTCCGATGCATTCGCAATCGCAGGTAGAGTTAACGGACAGGGCATGTAGGTGTTCTTAGGCCACTCAATGGTGCAGAAATATTTGAAGTGGATCTATGGGTCTCACTCGGGATCGAACTCGGGTCTTCGAGAACGCCATTTTTTTGGTGAGCTAAAAAACTCTGCTACCGCCTCCTAACTGCTTAATCCTTGTGGTTCTTCCTCCTCTTTCCCTCTCATTCTTATACCTTGGGTTCCCTATGCTTCTCTTCTATTAACTGTTTTTTCCTGGTTCCCCTCCCTCCTCCTCCTCCCTCCTCCCTCCTCCTCTCCTCCTCCTTCTTTTTACTCTTCTCCTTCTTATTTTCCCGATATATAATATATAATATATATATATATATATAAATAGATAGATAAAAAGAAAAAAAGGGGGAAAAAAAAAAAAAAAATAGAGAAAAGGGAGAGAGGAGAGAGAGAGAGAGAGAGAGAGAGAGAGAGGAGAGAAAAGGAGAGAAAGAGAGGAGAGAGGCGGAAAAGGAAAAAAAAGGGGGAATAGAGGAAGAGGGGAGAGAGAGAGAGATGAGAGGGGAGGAGATGGAGAGGAGAGAGAGGAGAGTAAAAGAGAGGGGGGAGAAGGGGAGGAGAGAGGAGAGAGTAGGACGAGAGAGAGGGAAAAAGAAAAGGAGAAGAGAGATCCTTAAGGTTAACATGTTTTTTCTAACTTTGGGCAATACAAAATGTACTCTGGGACTTGAAGAGTCTGTGAATGTGAAAACATCTTGGAAAGTTTACATACCTTGGTAGCGCAGTTAAATGGGTGGGCGGGCTCGTCTAGAAGTCTTACGGGGATTGCATAGCCCGGTTTTTATGGTCGCTAGCAAGACATTTGGCGTTGTTGAAAACCTGTACGGAGGAAAAAATCCGGATTCAAGCGCTTGTGATCCTGTCTTACTCTATTGGTGTGAGACATGGAACTAGATAGCGGCTTGAAGAGGCGAATCGTGCCTTTGTTAAAGGGGTCTTCGCAGAATCATGGGGGTATCGCTGGTATGTTACGTGTTAATAGTGATTGTTTCGGGAGACTGAAGAGGCCTTTCCGGGCATAGCTGTCAGCCCCAAATTTTCGGCTAATGGGCTGTGGAAGGACGCTAAGCTGGAAAACCGGATCCTTCCTCGGGTGATCTGTAGAGACACCGGCGGGGAGGAAGCCGGGGGCGACGACAAGATTCGTGGCGGGGAAAGTTGATGCATCTGTCGAGAGCTGCTTAGTAATGGGGAAGGGAGCGCATAGAGATTCTGCGTGGTGGGTCCCCCGGGAGTGCTTGCTGGGTTAAGCCATTTGGGTAGAGTAGCATTAAGGCTTTGTTAAACTAAGTAACTCAAGCGTGGCTTCCCGCCAAGCTCAGCGCGGGCGTTTTTCTGTTCCCGGCCTACGCCAGAGACGCCCAAGGCGTCAGTATGTAACGGGACCTTGAGGGTACGAAGTCAGGCCGTCGTTCTTTTTTTGCTTAAAGAAACTAAAGTGACTTTTTCCGTATCCTTTCCTGCTGAAGGAACTTCCAACCCTAAGAACCACACACCTGTGGCAGCGTTCAGAGACCACGACTCCGAAGAGATTTCTTACAGGGATTAATACATTAGCAAAAAGCCTTTTTGGCGGGCCGCTCATTGTGTTATGACAGAAAACCCCGCCACCTAGTTTCCGCCACCTTTTGAAAGCTTTGACCGTAAAGTGTGGTTGGGGCTTAGTGACGGGGAAAACATGTGACCATTGTTGTCTTCTGCCTCGTTAGGGGCTGTTTTTTTTTGGACGTAAAGGACTTTTGTTGTCGTTGGGGAAAGGAGGCAAATGAGAAATGGAGGGTTTGTGAATCGGTGAAAACGGTGAACAGTGTGTGAGGCTGAGTGTCGTTTCGCTTATCTACCTTTAAACACTTGGATTGCTTTCTACGCATCTCCTATTTCAAGTGGATCTACAAGGGTTTTTATTCATCTCCCTCCGCATCTACAAGTGGATTTCATCATCGCCATCTTGGACGCAAGGGGGGATGTTCGAGCCTTGTCTTCATAAGATCTCTCACTTCAGAGCTACACGCCACAAAGAGTACTCACTACAAGCTAAGTACCTGTGTATGTGAGTACTATTACCCATTTTATAAACAGTTTTGGAAGTGGTAGAAGTGGACTAGTAATTTATCCTTCCTTTGTGATCCTATGTGATCGAGGGGAGATAGGTGCTGTGCGCGCCATAAGGGGGTGACGTCAGAGCACTCTTGCTCTGATTCGTTGCTTCAGTGACGTCACTGGGTTATTGTGAGTGTGAGTGGCTAGAAAATACTTCACAGCTTCTAAGCCATATTACTGGCTCAGGCATCAAGGGTTTTTGCGGCTCTCAAAGGGATCGCGCTCTGAGTTGGTTGAAAAATGCCAGGGAAGAGGGTGGTAGAGTTGCCACAACTCGCCAAAGTGTTGAATTGTGTGCGGAAAAGTGTTGCCAATAGGTTTATCATATTTGTATTAATACATTGTAACACAATAATTTTGTGCAGTGTTACGCAAACAACGAAAACAAGGGTTATTAGATAATAGTAGTGTGTAGTAAGTGAGTATTTTTGTGATTAGGTGTAAAGTGTAAAAGTGTAAAGTAATTTTCCTACTCTACTTATAAGTTTTTTGGCTCAGCTAGTCCGGAAAAAAAAAATGGAAAAAGTCGTTTTCAATGGCGAGCGTGTTTACATTTTAAAGGGTAACTCATCTAGTTATCTGTGGGTGTTATTGTTCATGAAAAGTGTTAGGTTGTAAAAGTTGTCGAGGTAAAGTTGTAATGAGCGCGTTCAAGTTTTTGTAAGTGTAACTGGTGTTGTCAGTGGTGTTTGGGTGGACTCGGTGTAGTCTTTTGAGGTTATTTATGCTAATTTGTAATAGCCAATGTCCTTGAGAAGCGGAACATGTTACTCTTTATATATGTCTCCGCCGGGAGAGGTAGAAGCTAGTATTATTGCTAATATTTCTGCTGATCCTACAATTACACCTCCAGTAATCAATATGGCTTCTCCAACGGTGCCAACTATTAAACTTCTCCACCAGGAGTCTTCCATCACTAGATTTTCAGGCGAGGAAGAGACCCACCCAGCTCTGTCATTTATACAACAATGTGAAGATATCATGCAGAATAGTAATGTAGCTTCAGGAAGTGAAAAGATTTCTTTTATTAGGTCTCAATTGAAGCCAGGATCTCTAGCTAGTGACATGATGTGCGCGTCAGGCCTGGATGGAAAGACGCTGAACTATGAGTATGGTGTATTTCGGAAGAACTTTTTGAAGATATTTGGGGTGGCTCAGCATAATGACTCCTTGCAGTGGTCTTTTACGTATGCTGAAACATTGACCACACAGTTGGGTAGTGCTGGCAGGTTGAGAGGTCAGGCACGTGCTGCTAATATAGCTTCAGAAGCTATGGAGGCTTTAAATCTAGCTTCTTGGTTCGAAAGTGGCCAGCTGTCAGTAGAGAGATTTAACTGATTATAGAATTTCAGTATTATATCACCTTTTTGACTCCATAAGAGCGTCGTATCGCTTCATCTCTTGATTTTAAGCCATGTGATAACCTTGTAGAATTTTCTACTAAAATCACTAAGAGGCTACGTGAAATGCCTAAAAATTCATTTTCACAATCTGAGTCCGTAGTGCAGGTGTCAAGGGAGGCTCAAATTCATTCATCCTTACCTCCTCCTCCACCACCCCTTCCACCTCCAGGGTTTCTTACTCGCGCACCCAGTGTTTCTCACTCCCGCACCATTCAACAGTGTTACTATTGTGGAAAGCAAGGTCATACTGATAATTACTGCTATCAGAAAAAGAAGGAAACGAAATCTGTTCAGAAAAGTAGCAATATGCAGGTTGCTCAACAAAGACAATACTTGCCTCCTAGGCCTCCGCCAGCTCGGTTTGCATCTCCTGCACGACCACAACAGCCTCGTATGCAATTTCGCCCTCCGCCGAAATATTGTGTAATTCACGAGCGTGGAAACCATTCAACAGAGGGATGTTGGTTGGTTCTGAGGTTGAAGGCGACTCAGACGGTAGCAGTGTGGTGCCAGGGTTTTTGTAGGTTTGTTACTTGCCCTTTGTTATTTGAATGATATTAATTGGTTAAGATTTTACATTGATTACAAACTGAATTGAGAATTGAAATTTGTCTTATGACTTCACTATTTGATTATAGTACGAACACTTCTCGCTGCGGAGAGTACTGAAATGGGAATGAACTTAAGGGGAAAAGGGGAAAGGGGTTAAGGAGTAAGAGGAAATGCTGCCACCGCTCAGGCAAGTAGTTCTGTGGTTTTACTTTCCCGAGCCCGTTTGAATAGATATATATTAGATTTATCTTTGGGAGTCGTGGTGGATACTTAGAATTACACCCAGAAGGCTGAAACTCTTTTGGAAGTGTGGGGAAGTATTTTCCCAACACGCGGAATAATCACCTGGGGTTTTTTTCAATAAACACAAGAACTATATTTGAAAAATCATCCTATTTATTCACCATGAAGTATGATTTCTCTTGTTGAGAACCTAGAACATATATAAAATCTTATTTGGAACGGGCAAGCTCTTTAGAGCAAACCTCCCTCAAGAATCATTCTAGAATACCACTAGTCGTATCAACTGAGCACTTTGGTATAACTGAA
>JACEEZ010021765.1:0-11062 GCA_016584305.1 Chionoecetes opilio
TTTCCCGTGGGTTTTTTGGGGGGAAAAGTTGAGATTTGTTCCCTTTTTTGTGAAAGGAAATTTAAAACCAAGCGGGGTTAAGTTAAAAATAACCCAAAAGGGAAAATAGAGAGGTGCCCATTTTTGAGTTAAAATCGAAGTTTTTAAAAGCCCAGAGATTTAGTTTGAAATTTACCACCACGAAAATTTTGTAGAGAGTAAGAGGGAGCCGTTGAAAAAAATTCCCCGGACAAGGCGGGAGAAGAAGGGATGTTTTTTTTTTTTTCCCCGTTTTTTTTCTAAAAAAAAATTTTTTTTCCTTTTTCTTTTAGGTTTAAGGAGGAGAGATGATGTTCAACAAAGAAAACTACTACTGAATTACTAAAAATTTTTTAAATTTTTTGTGCCTAAAACACTACTATGCCGTTTTTGTAAAAGAAAAAAGTTTTTCATGCTGCGTTTCGTCTCTTTCTGTAAGCGCGGGGGCCGGTTAACGAAAACCCCAAACCTATTTAAAAAAATACAATTTTTTTAAAAGTTTTTTGGGGGGAAGAAAATACACGGTACAAGCTATCTGTGTAGAGGCAGGAATCCACCATACAGTCTGTCGGGCCAAAGAGACGTACTTTTTTTAGTAACAAATTTTGCAGAATGTAGAATGGGTGAGCCATTTCATTATTTTTTATGACCTTTGCAGTAGAAAAAAAACCCAGCGGTTTTCGTTTCCTTAATAAAGCTTAGGTTATGATGAAAGTTTTTCCCTTGGGAAAATTTAAAAAGAAAATTTCTTAATAACCCCCCGAAACCGCCACAAAATATGAAAGATATATCCCCTTGTTAAATCCTTCCTTGAAGTATTGAATTTTATAGCAGCAAGGATTCATTATACCAACTTACTCAAGGTTTTTTTTAATAAATTACGGAAAATGTCTCATAACCAAAGGGTTAAACAAGAAGGTGGAGCAGCCCCCGCCAGCCCTAGGGTATTGTACATGTGCAAGACATGAATACGGCGAGAAACAGGTATTTTTAAAGATGCCCCAAGGGTGCTGACCTTCGCCGTATTTTTAATATCTAGTTTTGATCTGCAAAGCTTTTTATGAATCAGTTTATACCGGGGCTGGTGACTTTATTACAAGGCTTTAAAGGCACATAAAATGAAAAATAATTAAAAATGTAATTGCATTTTTTGTGCTTTTGCATAAAACCCAAATTTAAAACTATTAACTTTTAAATTTTGGTTTCATGTTCAGTGCCAGTTTGAAGTTTTTCAGTTCATGTTCATGTGTTGAATATTTTGCATGGTCAGTTCCTGTGAGAATGTTTTTTCATGTGGTAGGGTAGTAGTGGTGTTTATTGTCTGCCCCATGTGAGAAGTGTTTTCATGTGTAATTTCCATGTTTTTAATGGGTGCATGTGCATTTTCATGTGTTAATTTGTGGTGCATGTTTTTGTTCCCATGTTTTAAATGTGTTTTTGTCATGTTTTTTATGTGTCATGCTCCATGTGTGATGTGTTTCTTTGTGTCCATGTTTTTATGTGTCATTTCCATGTGTTTGGATGTGTTTCAGTGTCATTTTCCCCATGTGATAAAGGGTTTTGTATGTGTCATTTTCCTGTGTGATTTTTTTCAGGTGTCATGTCCTTTGGGGAAAATGGTTGTTGGTATGTTCCATGTGGGGAGTTTTTCAGTGTCATTTTCCAGTGATGAAGGGTTTTTGTATGGTCATGTTCCATGTGTAAAGTGTTTCGGTGTCTGTTCCATGTGTGAATGCGTTGTATGTGCATGCCCCATGTTTTGAGGGTTTTTTCATGTGCCCTTTTGTCTTTTTGTGTCTGCTCCATTTTTGAATGTGTTTTTCTTTTCCCATGTTTTTTTATGTGTCATTCCATGTGTTGAATGTGTTTTGGCCCTGTCTTTTATGTGTCATGCCCCATGTTTTTAATGTGTTTCATGGTCATGTTCCATGTGTGAATGTGTTGTATGGTCATGTTCCATGTGATGAATGTTTTTTGTTTTGTGTATGTTTCCCCAGGGTTTTGAAGGGTTTTTTGTAGTTATTTCCATGGTTAATGTGTTTTTTGTTCATGTTCCTTTGGTTGATGTGTTTATGGTCAGTTCCAGTGTAAGGTTGTATGTGTATGTTCCATTGTTGAATGTGTTTCATGTGTATGTTCCATTGTGAATGTGTTTGTATGTGGGGCCATGTGTTGAAATGTGTTTCTGTTTTTCATTCTTTTATTTCATCTCCATGGGGGTTTAAATGTGTTTTCATTTGTCATGTCCATTAAATGAAAGTGTTTTGGCCCCGGGTCCATGTTTAAATGTTTTAGGTCTTTTCCAGTATGAAGTTTTATGTGCTGTTTCCGGAAAATTTTTTCCAGTCCCCATTTCCATTTTTTTGAAGGGTTTTTCTGTGTATGTTCCATGTGATGAAGTGTTGTATGTGTCATTTTTCATTTTGAATTTTCTGTTCTCCCATGTGTTTGAATTTTTTGTGGTCTTCCCAGTGAAAGGGGCTTTATGTTCATTTTTAATGTGTTTATGGCCCCTTTTTTATGTGTCAGCCCCTGGTTAAATTTGGGTTGTAAGGGTTTTTTTAGGGGTATGTTCCCATTGTTTTTGGGGGAATTGTTTCATGGTTTACCTTGTAATGTGTTTCATGTGAATTTTGGTGTCATGTTCCATTGTTAATGTTTTTTGATAGTCATTTTCCAGTGTTAAGGGGATGTGTCATGTCCCGGGGAATGTTTTATAAGGCATTTCCAGTGTGAATGGTTGCATTGTAAATGTGTTTATGTGACATGTTCCATGTGTTTGAAGGTTTGTATGTGTCTGTTTTTTTCAGGTAAAAAATGTGCGTAGTGTCATGTACTTGTTTTTTTGTTTTATGTTTTTGTTTTTCATTTTTTTGTCACTGTTTCATTTTTTTTATGTATTTTTTTTGGTTCTATGTTTTTAAAGTGTTTAAAATCTTTTTGTCAAGTGTTTCATAGGCTTGGGTGTTGGTATTTAATGTGTTTGTGCAGTTGTTTAAATTTTTTATGTGTTTCATGAGTTGTCATGTGTTTCTTTATTTTTTACATTTTTTTGTTTGTTTCATAAGTTTGTCTGTGTTTCAGTGTCTTATGTGCCATTTGTCTCATGAGTTAATGAAAGGTATCATATAAAATTTTTTATGGTGATTTTATTTAAAGGGATTTGTGTTTTACCGTTTTTGAGGGGTATTTTTTTCTAGTTCAAATTAATGATGTATGGGTGTGGTGTGTGTTGTGTGGTTTGTGTGTGTGTGTGTATGGTTGGTTGGTGTTGTGTTTTGTGTGTGTGTGGTGGTGTTGTGTGTGTGTGTGTGTGTGTGTGTGTGTGTTGTGTGTGGGGTGTGTGTGTGTGTGTGTGTGTGGTGGTGTGGGTGTGTTTGTGCGGCCTCAAGGTAGATACAAAGCACACCCTCAAAGGGTCCCCGAAACGTTCGTCTTTCATAAGGACAGCGACACCAAGGAAAAGGACAAGAAGGGTTTCCCTGGCGGCCCCTGTACATGGAAAAACGGTCCCTCATCCCGGCCCTTCCTCAGACGCCCAAGTGTAAAGCAAAAGACCTTTACCAACCAAGTGTGGAAGTATTGAGTTGTTTTGACTTGAATTTCTGGACCTAGGAAGTTTTTCCCCTGAATTTCTGAGACCTAGAGAATATTAACCTTAATTTCTTGCGATTTTATTCGGGAGAAGTATTGACCGAATATTCTTCGATACTATTCTGGAGAAGTATTGACCTGAATTTTTCTGGACACTAAAAAGTATTGACCTGAATATTTTTGAGACCTAGAGAATTTGCCCTGAATTTTTGAGACACTAGAGAGTTTTGCCCTGAATATTCTTGAGACATAGAGAATATTGCCCCTGAATATTCTTGGACACTAGAGAAGTATTGACCAATTCTTGAGACTCTAGAGAGTATTGACCTAAATTTCTTGAACACTAAGAAGTTTGACCTAATATTTTGAGACCTAGGAAGTATTGCCTAAATATTCTTGAGACACTAGAGAAGTTTGACCTGAAATTCTTGAGACACAGAGAAGTATTGCCAAATATTTGAGACACTAGAGAATATTGACCTGAAATTCTTGCGATATATTCTGGGAAGTATTCCCCTAAATTTCTAGACCTAGAGAAGTATTGATGAATATTCTTGCGAAAAATTTCTGGAGAAGTATTGCCCTGAATATTTTTGCGATACTATTCTGGAAAAGTTGACCTAAATTTCTTGCGATATATTCGGGAGAAGTATTGCCTGAATTTCTTGACCCTATTCATGAGAAGTTCTCCAGATGATTCGAGAGCTAGCTGAGTTTAATTTGACAGGGGGCCTAAAAAAGGTTAAAAACTTTTTGGGTGAGTTCAAGAATTCAAAAGTTAAACCTTTTGTGGGCTCCATGTAAATTTAAAATCTCACTGCTCTGGGACCATCATGTAAGCTATATTTTTTCACTGAAAACATAGTCGAAATGTAAAACAATAAGTTTTTAATGAATGTTTTTTTGAAAGCGAAAAAAAAACTTTTTCCCTGATTGAAAATAATGTAGGAAATATAGGGAAAAATCAATGATCACTAAAAAGTTGTGTGGCTTGGCAGGTGGTTTACATAAAACAGAGGAAAAGACGTAAAAGGGGAGCCCCCGAAATTCTGAATTAACCACTGAGAGATCCGAGAAAATTTTTTTCAAAAAGTCTGCCTTCTTAACTAAAAAAAAAAAAACGTCAGCCTCCACCGTGGGAAAAATTTAACGCAAGTTTTGGTGAAACTTTGCCAAGCACCCGTTATCACCCACTGTCCCCACAGTACAAAAAACCACCAAAGTTTCCTTATATCATGGGGAGAGAAGAGAAAATTTGAGACAGTCAAAATGATAACAAAATCACTGAATACCCAAAATTTTGGCCCTGTCACACTATTGCGTAAAGAGAGAAAAAGATGATTGCGTAAAAATTCATGAAATAATTTTCTACGCACAAAAAGCCCTTTAAAATGCAGAAATGTGCGTTACTTACCGTATTGAACTTGTGAGACTATGAGTGCAAAATCGTAGCGTATGGCCCGCGACTCGAAATGAGTAAATACCTCGTCGACCTCACGTATTTAGTGTTGCCTAACGTATCTTAGGTATAACCTACGTCGGAAAACGCACCAAAATTTTTAAAATGCTCAAAAAAAAATTTTTTTGCCTCGCATATGACCGCGTATACCCGTATGATGATATTTGTCATCGCTGCATACGCTAGTACGGGGACGCTATAGTTGCACGGCCCTTACCTCAGCCCGCCATGGCCTTTTTATACAAAGGCCCGAGCGTAGGCCCCTGACGTACAGCCTCAGTCATCTCCCTCGCTCCGCCTCCCCTCGCTCTGTGGCTACGTAAGCGCGCCAAAAATTTGTTCGCCGCTCATAACAGACGCTCTCATAAGGGAATTTTTAAAAATTTTTTATGACCAGTACTTCCGAAGAGAGGGTATCCTACATATGGCGCATTTTTTAAAGGCACGGACAGTCCACAAGACGTTTTAGGAAGTTCGATGCCCCTTGGGCAATTATTTTACAGCATTTAAAGGATCCCTCACTCCCCCCGAGAAATTTTAACAAAAGCGCGTTGGTATAACTATAATTTTTTCATAAGGGTGGGAATACAAAAAGACCTAACAAAGGACAAATTTTAAATTTTTGGACTCTACACACGACGAGAGGCCAGAAGAAAAATACAAGGGTTGTGGGTTAGGAACGCCGTATAACAAAAATTTTTTTTGACTTTGGCATGCCAATTTCCCATGTAAAAAAGAATTCTAAACGATTTTATCTCAATCCCTTTTGCATTTGAGCAATTCTTCTATCAAAATCGCATTTTTTATTGCACCCTTATCAAAAAATGCTTAAAGAGTACGCAGTGTCCGGGTTGGTCTGTGTATTTTACATCACCAATATGGGGTTCCAAAAGATTAGCGTGGTAAAATCTTTTGATCAGTTTTTGGTTCATCAGGCACTACTCACGTGCCAGCCCTTTACTTTTGGGCCTAGAAGTGGGCCATCATGTCCCTTTAGCCCCAAACAGGGCATGGTCTCCCGGGGGTGGGCCCGGCCCCCGGGTGAACCCGTTCTGGCCTGCGCCCCACCCCTGCTGCCGCAGCCTCTGTCACCTCTTTCCCACTCCTTTTGGTGCCTGATGTGGATAGAGAACTCCGAACCTCGTACGGTTTTACCCGGATCTCCGGGGTCTGTCCCCCCACAGGAAAAAGGGGGAAAGCCGGCCGTGCACCTCAGGGGCCGCTGATTTATGCTGCAAGTGGTGGCTGACAAATTCACTTTGGGGGTGATCGAGGGGTTACATGGTGTCCCCATCCCCGCCAGCCCCAGCTTCAAAATCTGGGTCCGGCGAACCTGCGTTTGTCCCCACTCTGACCGCCATCAGCGAGAGGGGGACAATTTGAGTGTGCGAACCATGCCCGTCCCACGTAAAGGTCACGCTTTTCGGACCTTCTTGGGCTGGACCCCCATCACTTTGAGCTGCGTGAGGATTGCTTGGGGCCGTCCTTAGTCTGTGGTGAACCTTTATGTCCCTAGTAGAGTTTTTAATACCCCGCAGGGGGTACTTTACGGATTTCCAGGGTGTTCAGTTTCTTTTCCCGTCATCCATGCTTTTTTGGGCCCATGTACACGAGCGCTGGGCTGTGTGAGCCTCTGGAGTGGGACACCTTGCCACATTGATCTCCGCTCGGACGGGAGAACGCCCCCCCTTCACAGCCTGGACCAGCTGGTAGGGGACCTGCTGGTCAGTGGACATGTTGACCCGGGAAAACTCCGGGATTCCCTGAGATCTTCACCGCCTGGCACTCTTTTTGAAATCTGCGTTGTCTGCTTCATTCGCTGGAAGCAGATGACACTGGACCTGAAGCCTGTCGATGAGGTAGGCCCGTCGATGCTGGTGATAAGGTGGCGCAGGGGCAACCGTTTGGTGCAAAAAGATATACTCCAGAAGGGTTTCGTCCAGCACTTTTCCCAAAAGGGCGTCTACCCCCCTTCCACCCCGTGTTGGCCCCCATTGATCACCTTGCAGTACGATAATGAGTCGGTGGGTCGTAGTCCCAGCAGATATAGAGAGCCTGAGCCACTTGAACGCAGGGTTTTTCAGGTGGCACCGGGGGCCTCTGGTAAAAAATGCCAAAGTACCTTCCAGATGGCTCCTCTGTCATGCACATCTCCTCCCCGATCAAAACTTGGGGGCATTTCCCATGCTGTCGGGGGACCCTCGCCCTGGTCTTTCCCTTCCCCCCATCGTAACCCAAACCAACTATTTTGGTACCCTGGTGCTTCCCTGGTCAAAGGGCCCCGACCCAGCCCTGGGATCCCGCCCCGGCCCCCCCTCAGCTTGTTAGGATCACAGACCCGGGAAAGACATTTTTGAAGAGAGGTGGCCGTCGCGTAAGGTTCTGGGAATCAGAAGCCCAAGAGCACAGCCGTGAGCGGAACGTCGAAAACCCGAGCTTTGGGTCGGCTGGGATTCACCGTACGTGTTTTGCCGACTTTCGCTGTTTTTTTTAACTTTTGAAGTTTGGGGATAGGGCCTTAGACTTAAAAAGTATCCCCCTGAAACCCCCACGTTGGGTAAATAAAAAGTGGAAAATCCCTTGCCCGGAAAAAAAGGTTTTTACCCGATAAACGGGGGATTTTTTAGAGAATGACTTTCCGGCGTCTGGCGGCTTAATGTAGGGCCTACGGGTATCAGGGCATATTCCGATAGGTTTTAGCCTCTACAACTTTGTCATCAGTGAATTTATCGAATCTCGAATTAAGTGGCTTTTCTGTGAGTTAAAAATGGTGTATGCTAAACATTTTTGCATATAAATATAAAGTCCATTTTTGCATGGCAAAAAATGCTCAAACAAAAAATTGAAATGGCCAAAACCCCCCTTAAAATTTTTTTTCCCTAAGAAAACATTCTGCCAAATTCGAAATAATCTATATTTCCTTTTTATTGGACCTACGCGAACCCTATTTGGTGTTATGAGGAAATTTTGATGAAGTGGGTGGAGTGTTTCGTGAACGTGGCGGCGTGGCAACACCCTAACTAAAGAAGTGGCCACAGCGAGGATGTAATGTCTTCGTAGTAATTTTCTTGCCTTTTTTGGGGTGGGGAACCCCTTGACGTTTCAGACATTTACGGTGCTTGCCGTGTTTTACATCCTCGTGTGGCCCCTTCTTTAGTTACGGTGTTGCCACGCCCCACGTTCACGAAACCCCCCCCATTCATCTCACATTTTCCTAAACACCCACAAACCCTTTAAATTTTTTCCTCTGGCCTCTCGCCCTTTTGAGAGTCCAATACTTTTAAATTTTCTCCTTTGTTAGGTCTTTCTTGCCACCCATTATGAAAATAAGATATTTACCAAAGCGCGTCGTTCAAAATTCTCGCCGGGGGGGGCGATCCTTTTTTAAAAATGCTTCGTCTATAAATTTAAATGGCATTGAACATTCTCAACGGTCTTTATGGACTGTCCGTGCCTTAAACTGCTGCCATATGTAGGATATCTCTCTCGGGAAATACTAGGGTCTATAGTGTACATTTTCTAAATTCCATTTGGGGGCGTCTGTTTATGCGGCGAACAAATTTTGGCGCCTGTGTATATTTACAGTAATTTTTTAATGCTTTCCCCGACCTTTTTAAGTGAATAATGTTAAAAAAGTAATTTTCTGTAACTTTAAAAATAATTAGTTCTTTGCATTTATTAAAGGGCACTACATTAGTTTTATATTAAAATCAGCAATTATTGCAATCCCCGCTAAAATTTTTAGATTCTATAATTGAGATAAAGAAACCCCAAAAAAAATGGTTTTAATTACAGTTTTTTAAATTTCAATTTAATCACAGATTTTTACATGTAAGAAAAATGAATGACAAAATGATCGACTTAACCTCAGTAACATTTCCCCCCTTAACGTCTGAAGCTTTCATTTTTTTTCCCCCCTTTTTTACTCGGTGTATGAGATCATTTTCTTTGGTACTAATTTTTGATAAGGCATTTTTTTGACGCCCAACCCAAATTTTCGAACTTTATCTATCGGTTCTTACCCCAATTATTTATTGGTAGGAAAAAATATCATTTTCTGCAAGGAAACAATTGTCATTTCGTGGCGACATTTTTTCTGGTTTAATGAATGTGTGAAGGGGGGTTTGCTGTTTGTTTTTTGACTGCAATATAATTTTACATAACTATTTGATATTATGGTGGAACGCCCACGTGAGTTTTTGACAGGGGATCTTGCAGCCTATGTTTTATCTCAAGAAGGCGTTTGACTCAGTGCATCGTGGTCACTTTGGGACTTCTGCGACTTTGAGGGTTTCCCGCAAGGACTATTGGGTTTTATAATGGTCTGTATTCTGGGGAAAGAGAGTGCTGTAAGTTGGGGCAGGGTATCCAGTTTTTCCTGTGAAAAAGGAGTGAGGGAAGGGGGCATCCTTCCCCATCACTTTTTTAACGCTTGTATGGAAAAGGTTGTAGATCAAAGTGATTTTTGGAGCATCCGTCGGCGCACCAAAACACTGTCTTGTTTTTTTTCGATATCAAAACTTTTTTGAGTCGCTGGAGGTCCTGGGATGGGGTCTCGAGGCCTGCACGAGGAGGCAAACCTTTGGGGCTTGAGGTCTCCTGGTCAAGACCAAAGGGCCAGGGGTTTGGAGATTACTAGATGAAGCAGTACAGCTGTTCTGCGTGTGGCGAGGGCATTGAGATCTTGGAAAGTTTTTACTACCTTGTAGCGCAGTCCATAATGACGGCGGGTCACGTCAAGAAGTCTTACGGCGGATTGGCATAGCCCACGGTGTTATGGACTCGCTCAGCGGGAGTATTTGGCGTTGTCGGTACCTGTGCAGAAGAACGAAGATCCGGATCTTCAAGTCGCTTGTGATCCCTGTCTTACTCTATGGTTGTGAGACATGGACACTAAATAGTGACTTGAAGAGACGAATCAATGCCTTTGGTAATAAGTGTCTTCGTAGAATCATGGGGTATCGCTGGGATGATTACGTGTCAAATCAGCGATTGCACCGTGAGACTGAATCGAGGCCTATTACCTGCATAGTCCGTCAGCACCAACTTCGGCTATATGGGCATGTGGCACGCTACCCTGAAACTGATCCTTCCCGTCGGGTTGTATCTGTAAGAGACAATCCGGCGTGGAGGAGGCCAAGGGGGCGCCCACAAGGCTCGTGGCTGGGGCAAGTTGATGTTTCTTGTCGAGAGCTGCTTGGTATGGGAAAGGAGCCTGCATGGGAACTCGCGCGTGGTGATCCCCGGGAGGGGCGTCGTAGGGTGGGCGAGGCGACGCGCCCCCCGGCGTATGCCCCCAATGATTGATTGATATTGACTACTCCCTCATCAGGGTAGAGAAGAGAACCTCTGGTAATGCCTTGTATGTAGCTGTTCCTGTCTTGCAAATCCTCTACATTTTCATTACAAGTTAGCAAGTCTTTACATGAATTACATTTCATTTTTTTGGTAACCACATAGCAACAATAGCCTGCCAAATATGTTAGAACTGGAAGAACATCCATGCTTTTTTCAATATCATCCCGTGTAATTTCTACACCAAAGTTATTGAAATTAGATAAATCATCACTGTGCATTTTCTTCCACTTCGTTTCTTTTAAATCAGATAAGTCTACGTTCTGGTTTCTGAGGGGTATTTTCAGTACTGACATATGTCGTAGTTTTTTTTCACACTCAAATACCTTTCGCATAGAAACATTATAATTACAGCCTGCAAGTTGGCGATATTGACCTCAAGTTGATCAGTTTGAAATTTTGCTGTTAAAACATATGACATTTTCAGTTCATGTATGCAATAACTGTTTGCCTGGATCATTGCTAAGGTTGTGTGCCTTATTGCAGTAAATGTTTCATTGCTAAATTTACCACTGACTACGTCTATGATATCCCAAGCGTCTAACCAGTTACAATTTTTTGCAGGAATATATATCCTTCGTTATCAATATCATTTCTGTTTAATATGGCCACATAGCATAATTGTTTTTTGAAGGG
>JACEEZ010021766.1:0-2500 GCA_016584305.1 Chionoecetes opilio
CGACGCGTGGACGTACCACCGCAATCGCGAAGACCAAAAACCAAGAAACCAAACCGGGGCGACACGGAGGACAGGGGAGGTGGAAGAAGGTACCCTTGACACATCCAAGGCAACACCAGGCCCACCCCCCATCACCCGGACAAGGACCGAGCAGCCGTTGGCATTTTTATTCATAGAGATACATCGTTTACAATATACAAGAATGTTTACAATATGGCATACATAAATATTATGTTGTCTAATTCAGGATACACGTGGGGCAGTGGATGATGTGTTTACGTTGGAGTGTTATACTTAGGTAGCATGGGTACATAGTAGCATTGTCAGAATCATAATCAGAATAAAAAAGAAAAAGAAAAGCAGGGGTGGGGATGCAAAAATGTTTACGATATGGCATACATAAATAATTTTTGTCTATTTCGGGATGCACGTGGAGCGTTGGATGATCAGGTTACGGTGGAGTGTTATACATAGGTAGCAAGGTACATATTTGCATTGTGCCGGGAGGATAAGTGACACGTGTAATCTGATGGGGCATGGTCTTCATCCCAGGTGAAGCCGTCGGTGGTAGCGCGGATAGCCTCTGTCCTGGCTTGGGTACCGGGTGCAGGTCTAGCCTCGCTAACCACCATCAGCCTTGGCAAGTCACGGGATGATCTTTTACCCAACTCGATGGAGGTGGGGGAAGGGGGGTGGCGCGGATAGCCCCTGTGTCAGCCTGGTTACCGGGCGCAGGTCTAGCCTCGCTAACCGCACCCTGAAGCTCCCTTTTATACCCCCGAAACTACCCCGAGAAGAGAGTATCGTAAGCTTTGAATGTAAACAGAGTGTCATGCGCTTATAAAGAGTTTCGTACGCTATGAAAATATTGTAAATTTTCATATTTTGTATAGTTTTTCGTATATTTTTCTTCTTGCACGTATAAATATATATTTACTACTGTTTGTATATTTATAGTTTACAGATACAACATGACAAAGCAATACAGATGTATAATAAACAAGGATTTCAGACAAATAGGGAATCATAAAAGAGAAACACACACACACAGGAGGCAGGAGGAGTGTCAGCATTTGAGAGATAGAGGGGGGAGAGAGGGGGGAGGGGGAAGAGTAGGAGGGGGGGAAGGTCGATCTAATTATAGGGTACCAATCTATGACTTCTTCCTCCTACCTGTAATTATGTCCTTCCGTCCTTCCTTCCTTCCTTCCTTCCTTCCTTCCTTCCTTCCTTCCTTCCTTCCTTCCTTCCTTCCTTCCTTCCTCCTCTTCTTTTCAGTCTTTTTTATTTTCAGCATAAATTTTGCATTTTTTTTTCTATATTTCTATTTTATCTTTTTTATATGCCTTTATTTTCCCTTTTTTTGTGTTTTTCTATTTTTTCAAGTTTAGTTTTGATCTGTTTATCTATTTTTTTGTTTGTGTGTCTATCTATCTTTCTATTTTTTCTTCCCTTTTTTTTCTCTCTCTAGTTTCATTATCTAACTCTATTTATCAATCTTTCTATTAATTCATTTAGATTTTTGATAAAAATGTTTTTCTACTTATGTGTCTATCTATCTTTCTCCTCTTTTTCCTTCCCTCGTTCTTTCTTTTATCTCTCTCTTGTTTCATTACTTCATACATCCCTTTTTTTCACTTCTCTTTTCGTTTTCTTCAATCCCAATCATCATATTTTATCATAATCTCATTTTTTGTACTCCTCTATTACTCTCTTTATCATTCTATTCCTTTCCATTCCTATTTATTCTTTATTTATCTTACCATATCCTTGCAACATTAATGTATATAAAAATATCTCATTATCATTCCATCCTTCTGCTCCTCATTCATGTTTTTATCACCACCTTTTTAATCTTATTTTTGACTCTCTCTTGATTAATGACACACACACACACACACACACACACACACACACACACACACACACACACGCACACACACACACACACACACAACACACACACACACACACACACACACACACACACACACACACACACACACACACACACACACACACACACACACACACACACACACACACACACACACACACACACCAGAGGTGGGCACTTCCACAAACACTTTCGCAAACCGCAACTTAAGTCCGAATTCGTTTTCGGATGTGCGGAAGTGTAAATGTTTGCGGATTTGCCTTTGCGGAAGTACTTCCGCAAAGGCAAATATGTCCGCAAATTCCGTATGTTTCCTTTTAAAAGCATTTTTATCCGTAACTATTAGGCCTAGAGTAAAAACGCATAGAAGCAAAGTTGTTAAGCTTGATGTGTTCTATCCATAGCTATAATCAGAAGTCAATTATAATTATCCCTTGTAGATATTGAGATATTTAATGTGTCAAAATTCATCGATACAATTTTTTCACTTATTAAAGCGTGGCCACCGAGAGACAGTCTCTCGGTGGCCACGGTTAAAGTGGTCAAAAACGTTTTCGAGTTTTCGTCACATAGTAACGGGTTCAAACTGGAAAAGCAAAGATT
>JACEEZ010021766.1:7500-11061 GCA_016584305.1 Chionoecetes opilio
GGAGAGGTAGAGATATGCTAACACTAATAAGTAAAAAAAAATAACAAATTGTTAGTTCTCAGAATATATACCAAGCTCAAGGGCTAATGCGACGGAGATGAGCACCGAGGCCACGCGCAGCATAGTGTATCTTATCTAAGAAGAGGGGAAGGCTGGGTGACATGTAGGAATGTTGTAGTAAATCTATAGCTAGCAATTTGATGAAGATTTATTATAGCTAATTACAAGGGGACAGGTGTGTGTGTGTGTGTGTGTGTGTGTGTGTGTGTGTGTGTGTGGGTGTGGGTGTGTGCGTGTGGGTGTGTGTGTGTGTGTGTGTGTGTGTGTGGGTGTGTGCGTGTGTGTGTGTGTGTGTGTGTGTGTGTATGTGTCTCTGTGTGTGTGTGTGTGTGTGTGTGTGTGTGTGTGTGTGTGTGTGTGTGTGTGTGTGTGTGTGTGTGTGTGTGTGTGTGTCTGTGTGTTGGGAACTCTGTAGTGGAGTGGTTAGCACGCTCGGCTTACAACCGAGAAGTCCCGGGTTCGATCCCCGGGCGGAGCGAAAGATAGATGGGTGGTCTTTCTTAAATCCCTAGCCCCTGTCCACCCAGTAGTGAATGGGTACCGGGTGCCAGCCGGGGGTTTGTAACCCCCCCCCCCCCGGGGTGGTGGCTTCGGCCAACACTAATATGCAGCAGCGGTAGATCACTATGGCTCTGAGGCATTATCCTCTAAACAAAACAAACAAGAGAAACAAGAGTGTGTGTGTGTGTGTGTCTGTGTGGGTGTGTGTGTGTCTGTGTATGTGTGTGTGTGTGTGTGTGTGTATGTGTGTGTGTGTGTGCATGTGTGTGTGTCAATCTCATAATAAACCCCAAAAAAGACCAGAATAAACAATATCAAAAAACTCAATGAAATTGAAATCAAATATCAATTGAAAGGCAAAAATCTGTATTAAGAAACCCATCCCGAAAAAAATACATACATTAAAAATGGGGGGGACTACAAAAGACCCCCAAAAAAAAACTCTTTCAAACGGCCATATCTAGTTGAAGTAAATAAAAAGAAGAAAAAAGAAGTAATAATATTTAAGGTAGATTCAAGGACAGAATTTTTTTTTTATGTAACAGATCTTTTTTTAATGTTACAGATCTTTTCTTTTTAATATGACACTTATCTCCCCACCTGAAAGGAATACGAAAGCCTCATTAAAACCGGCATTCAGGATAAAAGGAAATAAAAAAGATAGAAGGGAAAAAGCCAGGTAGCATTGAAGAAAGATTATAATGACGCTGAGATGTTTAAAATGTCTTCCTTGCCTCGTTTAAGATACAAAGGTAAGATAGAGATAAAGAGAATGTAAAGATTGCTAAGATAACAGGGAAATTTTGTTATGTGTGTGAGTGTATGTAACAGACAGACAGACAGACAGACAGACAGACAGATGCAAACACACACACACACACACACACACACAAATGAAACAGACAGACAGATAGATGCACACACACACACACACACACACACACACACACACACCACACACACACACACACACACACACACACAAATGAGACAGACAGACAGACAGACAGATGCACACACACACACACATGAAACAGACAGACAGACAGACAGACAGCCACACACAAGTTGTTAGAACAGGATTGCATTGGCCTTTTTTAAATGTTATATGTTCATCATCATTTAAATGTTATATGTTGGGGAGGCGGTAGTGGAGTGGTTAGCGTCTCAGACTGGCGTTCTCGGTGACCCGAGTTCGATACCCGAAGAAAACCAAAACCTTTCTGCACCGTCGAGTGGCCTAAGAACACCCACATGCCCTGTCCATCAACTCTACCTGCGATTGCGAGTGCATCGGAGGACACAGGGAGGCGACATGAGCCTCTCCAGGCGTCACTATAAAAATCCTGCCTGCGCAACCACGGGCGAGGACCAACCATCACAGCCCTCAAGTGAACCTCCAGAGCCTACCATCCGAGCACCGAGCACTGGGTCACCACTGCCTACAGGCGCTATAGGCACAAATGTAAAAATAAAAAATAAAAATAAATAAAATAGAACTGGCGGTGGCCGAGTGGTTAGCGACTTAGAGTGGTGAGCTTAATAATGTCCCGAGTTCGAATCTTACAGTGGGCAACTCTTTCGACAATCTTTACCGCGGTCTCGTGTTAGATTCAAAGGATTGGTAAGATAACAGGGAAGTTTTGTTCTGTGTGTGTGGAAGATGCGTATGTAAGAACAAGATAACATTGGTAAAGATGGTAAAGATTGGGGCATACGCTAAGGTGCGCGTGGCCTCAGTGTTCATCTTCGTCGCATTAGCCCTTGAGCCTGTGGTACCCCGGGACACAAGGCTAGTGTGACATCCGGGCTACCACAGTTACCTTTCCCAGGTTTCCCCAGGTACCCATTTATCAACCCCGAAAGGAAGTATGAACAGCTGGTTGGGCTGGCCGCTGACTTGCCTTGGGCTTGGATTCGAACCAGTGCCGGCAGATTCGTTTAAAATATATATATACAATCACATCCTTTTAACATCAAAACAATATGAAAAAAATACACTAAAATAATACCCCAGTCAAACGTAATGCCTAACATCAAAAATACCTTTAAGAAAAACCTACAAAAATTTACCCCAAACAAACGTATTACGTATCATCAAAAATACCTTAAAAAATACCAAAGAACGCAGACAAACACAATGCAAGAGTAGCAATAAATGAAAGACAAAAAATATATCAATACACCTTTTACATCTTTTAACATCAAAATGCATTAAATAAAACATTAAAATAGAACACAAACAAGCTAGAGAAGCAACACTCACCCCTGTTTCATCGAAGGTCTGGCGGCACGAAGACACAACAACACTGCAATGGGAGACTATGTTAATATTAGAAGTGGTGACGCGGGTATTAGTGAAGTCAGGGAGACGCCATATTGAGAGAGTTATTGAGACTGCCTGTGGAGGAGGAGGAAGAGGAAGAGGAGGATTTTTACAAAGGATTACAAAGGAAACACAAACAGCAACAGACCAATAGGTCCTTACAAGGCTGTTTGCTTTAACTACACTACACTAACTAGATAATAACAGAGAAAGGATAGGAAAGTAGAAAGCTCCTCCCCACCCACCCATCCCTCCAGCCGTAGCTGGCCGGAAATTAAGTGATATCATGCAATATAAAAAAACTGCATGGAATTTGTGAGGAAACTTGAAAGCTGTAATCTATGGCTAACTACTACTAGTTTGTGGGGGTAGGTTTAGTGCTTGATAGATAGGTCATGTTATGTTTGTTTTGTAATGGTGGGAACACAGTGTGGAGGTTCAAGGGTGGTGCGGCAGCCTTCCCTGGCGCTTTCTTGGGAGGCAGCAGTCAATCAGGCCCAGCTTTCCCTTCGATCCACTGCGGATTGTGTACTTTCCATGTAGGACGCCGTAAACTTCAAGCCTCCTGCAGCATGACCCTGGTACCTTAAACCCCTGGTGGTCACTAACTGTCAGGACCCTTTTTCTGATCCATAGCCCGTCACGGTCGGAGTATAGTGGGTTTTAACCGGGGG
>JACEEZ010021766.1:14079-40024 GCA_016584305.1 Chionoecetes opilio
AGGGGGGGGGGGGGAAAAAAAAAAAAAAAAAAAAAAAATTTTTGGGGGGGGGGGGGGGGGGGGGGGGGTTTTTTTTTTTAATGAAAAACTTTTATCTTTAGAAAGAATTTATCAATAGACAAATACTTTTTTTTCAATAAAAAATAGATAGATAAAAATAGATCGATGGATGGGGGGGGGGAAAAAAAAAAAAAAAAAAAAAAAAAAAAAAAAATAAAAAAATTTAATAAATAGAAAATAGTAGATTTTTGATAGATAGATAGATAGAATATAAAGATAGTAGAAGATTTATTTAATATTATTTTAAATCTATATATTTATTATAATATTATAATTTATAGAGATAAAAAGTAGTAGTGGTTAGAGTATAGAGTAGTAGTAGTAGTAAGTAGGAGTATTAGGTAGTAGAAAGTGGTTTAGATAGTATAGTATATGTAAGTAGAGTAGTAGTAATAGTTAGTATAGTAGTAGTAGTATTATAGTAGTAGTGTGAGTTAGTAGTAGTAGTATAGAGGTATTTTTTCCTCTTCTCTCTCTCTCTCTCTCTCTCTTCTCTCTCCCTCTCTTCTCTCTCTCTCTTCTTCCTCTCTCTCCTATCGTCTTTCCCTCCCTTTCCTCTCTCCTCTCTTTCTTTTCCCCTCCTCTCCTCGCTATTCCCCTCGATACCCCAAAACCCCCCCACACCTTTTTTACCCAGCCAACACCTGTTTTGGTATGTACAAAAACATCAAAAAATAATTTAAACATAAGTAGTGTAGTAGCAAAGTAAAATTTTAGCAGATTAGTGGTAGCAACAGTTTTTTTTTCCTTCTCTTTCCTCTCTCTTCTTCCTCTTTTCCTCTCATTCTCTTCTTCTCCTCTCTCTCTTCTCTCTCTCCTCTCTCTCTCTCCCCCACCTGTTAAAACCCCACACCTGTTAGCCCCCCCCCAAAACCCCGTTTACACGCCACACGTGTATGCACCTGTTGAATTGTGTTTTTCTCTTTGCAGGTGGGGGCTCGTACCTCGGCCTAGGAAAAGCTGATGATGTGATGATACGATGAGGAGGAGGAGGAGGAAGAGAGGAGGAGGGGGAGAGAAGGAGGGAGGGAGAGTTGTGTTTTTGGAAAAAGGGAAAAGTAAGGAAATGTTTTGAAGTGGGAGGGAAAGAGGGGAGAAGGGGAGGGGAAGGAGAGGGGAAAGGGAGGGAAGGAGGAGAGAGAGAGGGAAAACAGTATGAGAGAGGGAGGGAGAGAGAGGAAATATAGTAGGGAGGGTAATGTAAGGTCACAAAGGGAGAAAGGGAGGAGGAGGAGGAGGAGGAGGAGGAGGATTACATTTTTACAAAGGATTACAAAGGAAACACAAACAGCAACAGACCAATAGGTCCTTACAAGGCTGTTTGCTTTAACTACACTACACTAACTTGATAATAAGAGAGAAAGGATAGGAAAGTAGAAGGCTCCTCCCCACCCACCCATCCTCCAGCCGAAGCTGGCCGGAAATGAAGTGATACCAGGGCAATATAGAAAAACTGCATGGAATTTGTGGGGAAAAGTTGAAAGCTGTAATCTATGGCTAACTACTACTAGTTTGTGGGGTAGGTTTAGTGCTTGATAGATAGGTCATTTTATTTTGTTTTTTTGTAATGGTGTGAACACAGTGTGGAGGTTCAAGGGTGGTGCGGCAGCCTTGCCTGGCGCTTTCTTGGGGAGGGCAGCAGTCAATCAGGCCCCAGCTCCGTTCGATCCACTGCGGATTGTGGTACTTTCCAGTAGGACGCCGTACACTTCAATGCCTCCTGCAGCAGTGACCCCTGGTCCCTTTAAATCCCGATGGTGGTCACTAACTGTCGGGAAACCCTTACTGATCCACAACCCGTCACAGGTCGAGAGAAAGTAGTGGTAATCGTAACTCGGGGCTACCCGTGTGGGGTCATGAGGTCTAATGTAGTTTTGGTGTAGGCTCAGTGTGGAAGTTCAAGGGTGGGCGGCAGCCTTGCCTGGCGCTTTCTTGGGAGGCAGCAGTCAATCAGGCCCCAGCTCCGTCAATCCCTGCGGTAGTACACTTCACAAGTAGGACGCCGTGCACTCAATGCCTCCTGCTGCAGGGGACCCCTGGTATATAAATCCCGATGGTGGTCACTAATTGTCAGGGCCCTTACTAAAACCACAACCCGTCAAAAGGTCAAAAGTTGTAGTAGTGACGTTTACTCGGGCTGTCTGAGACGTATGGGAGGGGTTGTGTAGACGCGACTCGCAATCATTTCACGCAAGAGAGTAAGTTCAGAGGTCCGCGAGGTAAATTTATTTTTTCCCAGATAAACAGTGACAACCGGGGGTTTTTATATGAAATATTATCGAGGCGATTTTTTAAATGATTCTATTGTATTTGAGTTTACTACGTTCTGGGGCAAGCCCATTCCATACGTTTTACAACACGGTTTGTGAAGAAGTACTTTGCTTCGTTCGTTACAAACCGTTTCCTGCTTATTTTAAATCCGTTGTTTCTAGTTGAGCTTGACCGGTCTAGCGTGAAAAGATTTTCTGGGACTACGTTCGTAAATCCTTTGAAGATTTTAAAGTCTTCGATGAGGTCACCTCTTATCCTTCGTTTTGTTAGTGGGAATAAGTTAAGTTCTTTGAGCCGATTTTCGTACGATTTATTACGCAATCTAAGTGTGTGAGTATGTGAGTATGATGACGAGGAGGAGGAGTAGGAGGAGGAGGAGGAGGAGGAGGAAGGAATACATAGGAAGAACAGATACCAGGCTAGCTATTGGTCCATAACGAGGGTATCTGTTGTACTACATACTACTAACTATCAACTACATGTAAGAGGACAGTTGGAAAAGGATACCATGTCCCTAAAGAAGATAGGAATATGGAAGTTTCGTAGTGAAGGATGATAGGATATGAAGTATGCTAATTACAACTACCACTAACACTAATCGAACCGGGACTATATAATATAAATTCGCAGGGCAATATCAAATTCCATTTACTTTACAGTACGCGTCTAGTCTGTTTTAAAAGTTATTGTGCTGGTTGACAAATTTTTTTTGACAACATTCGGGGGAAATTGATTTTTTGTGAAAAAAAAAAAGTGTCCTTTTTCTAAATTATTTACTTTCTAATATTATTTTTTAAGCTGAATAAAGGGTCTTGGCCGCTAAAATTTACTATATAGCATTTTTTGCTGTTGCTCTTTTTTGTTATTATAAAAAAAAATAAAAAAAAAATAAAAAAAAAAAATTCCCTTTGGGGAAAAATTCTATGGGGGTTTCCCTGAGTTTTTGGTGAAAATTTTTCTCATCTAGTTTCTCAAAAAATTGGGCCCACGCGGTTTTGTGTCACGCTGAACACGCTCTGCGTTATTTTTGTGTGACCCAACGCTAAACCCTTTTTGCCCTATTAAGTGAGAGAAAAGGGGAGTGAGAGGGGAAATATCGATACCACACCCTGGGACAGGACGGGAGGAGGAGAAGGGGAGGGAGGGAATGATGGGGGAGGGGGAAAGGAGGGGGGGAGGAGAGAAGGGGGAGGAGGGGGAAAGGGGGGAGAGTGATACTTAAAAAATAGGAATGATGATAAAGAAAATTTTTTTTTTTGGGTTCTGGTTTTTTTTTGTCTTTCTGTGTGTAATTCTTCCTCCTCTCTCTCTCTCCCCCTTTTTCTCTCTCTCTCTCTCCCCCTCTCTCTTTCCCTCTCTCTCCTTTTTTCCTTCACAATTTCCCACACACTTTACTTTTCTCCTCTATATCATCTATCTACTTTCTCCCCACACACACACACACACACACACACACACACACAAAAACAAACCCCCCAACCCCCCCACACCCCAAACAAACCCCCGGCAACCTACACCTCTCAACCCCCCAAAAGGGTAAACAGCCGAGCACAGGTGAGGGGTGGGTCTCCCCAAACCCCGTGACCAAATTTGGGGCGACCTGTTATATTCAGCGTTTTTAACCAACAAGTATACCCCGCTTAAACCCCCTGGGGACAAAGGGGGGGGGGGGGGGGGGGGGGGACCAGGTGGTGCAAAAAAAGGGGGGAGGGGGGAAGGGGTCTAATCATTAATGACCTTGTTTTTTGTGAACCATTTTTTTCGTGCAAAGAAAATAATGCGTGTTGATGTGAAATATGAAGGATTTTTTTTTTTTGGGTGTTGTGTGTTGTGTGTTGTGTGTGGTGGTGTGGTTTGTGGTGTGTTGTTGTGTGTGTGTTGTTTGGTTTTTGTTGGTTTTTTTTTGTTTGGGGTGGGAAATTATGTGAAAATTTTTTGGTTGGGTTTTTTTTGGGGGTAGTGTAGTAAGGTGATGGTAGAAGGGGGTTTTATTGTAGTAGTAAAATAGTAGTAGTTTGGTTTTATTTTTGGGGGTTTTGGTTTTGAGGAATTAAAATAAATTTTGTAGGGTTTGATAGTTAGTAGTAAGGTGAAGTAGTTAAAATAAGTAGTCCCACAGACACAACACCTGTTTAGCCAAACCCCGCCAAAACCTGTTTAAACACGCCACAAGCGTGTCAGTAGTGCAACATGTCTGCTAATTGTGTTTCCTTTCCCTCTTTGCAAAGGTTGAGTGGCTCGGTGACCCTCATGGCTCATAGTAAGATTGCTATTGAGAGATGATAGAGTGACAATGAGGAGGAGGAAGGGATGAGGAAGAGGAGGAGGAGGAGATAGGGAAGGAGGGGGGAGGGGAGAGAGTTGTGTTTGTTGGAGAAAAGGAACATGTAAGGGAAATGTTTTAGATTTGGGAAAGTGGGAGGGAAGAGGGGAGAAGGGGAGGGGAAGGAGAAGGGGAAAGGGAGGGGAAAGGAGGAGGAGAGAGAGGGAAAACAGTATGAATAAGGGGGGAAGGGAGGAGAGGAATATTAGTAAGGTGAGGGTAATGTAAGGTCACAAAGGGGAAGGAGAGTAGGAGGAGGATTACATTTTTTTACAAAGGATTACAAAGGAATACAACAACACAACAGACCAATAGTCCTTACAAGGCTGTTTGCTTTAAACTACACTACACTAACTCTTAGATATAAGAGAGAAAGGATAGAAATAGTAGAAGGCTCCTCCCCACCCCGCCTCCCTCCCGCCGAACGCTGGCCCGGAAATGAAGTGATACCATGCAATATAGACAAACTGCATGGATTTTGTGAGGCAAGTTGAAAGCTGTAATCTATTGCTAACTAACTACTTAGTTTTGTGGGGGTAGTTTCAGTGCTTGATAGTAGGTCATGTTATGTGTTTTTGTAATGCGGTGGGAACACAGTGTGGAGGTTCAACGGGTGGTGGCGGCAGCCTGCCTGGGCGCTTTTCCTTTCCCCCTTCTTCTTTTCCTTGGGAGGGGGAGGCAGCAGTCAACTCAGGCCCCAGCTCTCCGTTCAATCCACTGCGGATTGTGTACTTTCCATGTAGGAGAACGCCGTACAACTTGTTCAATGCCTTCCTGCACAGGCAGTGACCTCCTGGTACCCTTAAGCCCGATGGTGGTTCACTAACTGTCAGGATCCTTACTGATGCCACAAGCCCGTCATAGGTCAAAGGAGAGTAGTAGTGGGTAATCGTTACTTCGGGGGCTATCTGTGTGCGTGTCATGAGATCTAATTAGTGTTGGTGTAAGGCTCAGTGTGGAAGTTCAAGGGGTTGGGGGTGCGGCATAAGGGGCAGGCAGAGAGGGCAGCCCCTTGTAAGCCCTTTGCCGCCTTTGGGGCGCTTTTCCCTTGGGAGGCAGCAGTCAATACAGGCCCGCAGCTCCGTTCAATCCACTGCGGTAGTACCTTTCCAAGTAGGACGCTCCGTGCCATTCCACAATGCCTAATCCTGCTGCAGTGACTCCCTGGGTATATAAATCTCCGATGGTGGTCACTAATTGTCCGGGGTCCCTTACTGAAAGCCACATCCCTCACAGGTCAAAGTTGTAGTAGTGACGTTTTTTTTTTTTTTTTTTTGTTTTTATTTTAACTCGGGCTGTCCTGAGACGTGTGGGAAGGGGTTGTGTAGACGGCGCCCTTGCAATCATTTCACGCAATGATAGTAGAGTATCTAGAGGCCCGGCGGGTAAAAATTTATTATTTCCGAGTATAACAGTGGACACCGGGATTTGATTGAAATATTTATCGAGGCGATTTTTAAATGGATCATTGTATTGAGTTTACTACGGTCCTGAGGGCAAGCCCTTCCTACGTTTACAACACGTTTTGTGAAGAGTACTTTGGCTTCTTCGTTTTAGCAAACCGTTTCCTGCTTATTTTAAATCCTTTGTTTCTAGTTGAGCTTGACCGTCTAGCGTGAAAGATTTTCTGGGACTACTACGTTCGTAAATCCTTTGAAGATTTTAAAGAAGTCTTCGATGGAGGTCACCTCTTATCCTTCTTTTGTTAGTGGGAATAAGTTTAAGTTCTTTGATGGGTCGTTTTCGTACGATTTATTACGCAATCTAAGTGTGTGAGTATGTGAGTATGATGACGAGGAGGAGGAGTAGGAAGATGAGGAGAGGAGGAGGAATGAATACATAGGAATCAACAAGATACGACCGAAGGCTAGCTGATTGGTCCATAACTAGGGTAATCTGTTGTACTTACATAACATACTAACTATCAACTACATGTAAAGGACAGTTGGAAAGGATACCATGTCCCTAAGAAGAAGATAGGAACAGGGAAGTTTCGTAGTTGAAGAATACTAAGTATGAAGTATGCTACTACCAAACTTATACCACTACATGACAACTCGAAAACTACCACTAGCCGCCACTAATTCGAACTCGGGACTTATATAATATGAATTTCCGCGAACAGTTTTTTTTCGCAACTCGATTCGCAGGGTTTTCCGCATAATGCGCAGAGGGGGCAATAGATCAATTTCCATTTACTTATTCCATTTACTTTTATAACAGTACGGGGCTCTAGGGTCTGTTTTAAAAAAAGTTACTTGTGCTTGGGTGCGTGTGCTGGTGCTTTGTGCCCTGGTGGCTTTCGGAGGAGTCTACGGTTCGGATTTCGCGACAAAACATTTGTTTGACGAACATTTTTCGAGTAAATAAGTTGAATTGTTTTGTGAAGAAAAAAAAAAAAAAGCTGGGAGAAAAAAAAGCTGGTCCTTTTTCTTCTCAATTAGTTACATTCTAAATTATTTTCACTATTAAAGCTCTATCGAAATGAAAGGGGTCTTATTTTTTTTGGCCTGGCTGCTGCATCTGCTGCTAAATTTACTAATTTTAAAAAAACCTTATATGAATGCATCTTTTTTGCCCTGCTCTCTGTGCTGCGCTGCTGTGGTGCGTCCGTTTTGGTTACTGTAGAAAAATCATGAAAAAAAAAATAATAAAAATCAAAAAAAATTTCCATAGGGGCTGAAAAAATTCTAATGGAGTCCCTGCAGATTTTCTGGTGAAAAATAAAATTGTTTTCTCATCTTCAGATTCTCGCATGAAAAATTGGTCCACAGGAAGCGGTTTTGGTTGTCCCGGCTGAACACGACATGCAGCTCTTTCCACCTTGGCGTTAGTTTTTTGTTGATTGACGTCCACGCTAAAAATGCTAAAAAACGTCCTATGTTTGAAACCTATTATAAGTGAGAGAACAGAGGGAGAGTGAGCGAGAGGAGATAGCGAACACACACCAAAAAGAACCCAAATAACAGAAATGCACGAAACCACAAATAGGACTGAGGACATATGGAGGAGGAGAAGGAGGAGGGAGTGAATGAATGGACTGGAGGAAGGAGGAGAGGAAGGAGGAGGTCAGAAAAAGGAGGAGGGGAGGGTCTAGGAAGAAAGGGGGAGGAAGAGGAAAGGAGATAGAGGGCTTATAACCTTAAAAACATAATATGGTTATGAATGAGAAGATGGAACAGAAAAAAATAAATTGATTTTTTTCTTTTCCTTTCCGGTTTTCGTTCCTGGGGTGTCCCTTGTTTCCTCTGTTTTTTTTTTTTTTTTTTTTTTTTTTTTTTTTTTTTTTTTTTTTTTTTTTTTTTTTTTTTTTTTTTTTTTTTTTTTTTTTTTTTTTTTTTTTTGGTTTTTTTTTTTTTTTTTTTTTTTTTTTTTTTTTTTTATTTTTTTTTTTTTTTTTTTGGTTTTTTTTTTTTTTTTTTTTTTTTTTTTTGTTTTTTTTTTCTCCCTCTCTTTTCTCTCTCTCTCTCTCTCTCTTCTCTCTTGTCTGCGCTTTCTCTCTCTCATTCTCTCTCTAGACATCCTTCCTTATTCTATCGTCGCCTCTCTCATCAATCTGTCGATGACTGTCACAGAAGCTCACGGACCAATCACAGGCCGATAGCACACCCGGGACTCAAAATCATCATGCCAGGTATTCGTGAAGTCATTCTGGCATAAGTCTCTCTTGGCCGACCCAATTTCCCGTGCCCGAAACTCCGCCAAATACATTAACACCATGTGCTTTGTGTATCCGTTATGTCCTCTACTTTACTACTACTACACTACTTAATTAAAGTTTCTATAGTACGTTGACGTTTTTTAATGTGTTTTTGTAGGTTCAATAATGTGAGGGGTATCTCGGGCGGACCGGTCTCCAGTGTCCCAAATTTCCGCGCCAAAACCAGCAAGATAATATAAACCCCAATGTGTAAATAATTTTTCAAGTCACTTAACACTTCTTAACACTTACTTGTAAGAGGCTCTTTCTAATGTTGTGTAAGTGTTAAACAAGTCTTTGTGTTTAAAGTAGGAAAAAAACTCTCGTTACCTGATAAATAATGACACTTATTTGTTAATAATGGTGATAATAATGATAAAATTGTCATTTAACGCTATTAAATTAACACGCACTTTCACCCCCCATTTTTTCTCTCAAAATCTCCCAATTCCTCCCATTTTCTCCCCATATTATTCCATCACAACACCCATTTACAAAATGTCCTTTCTCTAGACCCCCCTTTCTCCCCCTCATTTTTTTGTACTTCAGAAAGGCAGGAGAAGCGAGCAGAAAACCGAGAACAAACACCTCCAATTTCACTTCTTTCTCCCTTTTTATCTCTCTGCATACCTGTTCTCCTCATTTGTTATGTCAATTTTCCCCCAATGTTTTGGGCAGGGAAAAATGTAAACAACGCTACGCGTGCTTTTCATTATATTACGGATTTTTGCGGAAAAATGTAAACAAACCACGTGGTCAGGCAGAATGTAATACAGATATGGCATGCAAATTAGAATTCTATTTCTATCTACATATTGAATATATTCACGTGTTCTACAAAAACACTAATAAATGTAAACAAATAAATATGATACGATAGGAGGTGTTTATTTGTCTTTACTGTGTGATGTGTGTGCTGTGTGTGTGTGTGTGTGAACAATTTGATGCAATAAACTCTAATGCAAAAACAATATTGGTTAGTATCTCTCTCTCCTCTCTCTCTCGCTCTCCTCTCCACTCCTCTCTCTCTCATCTCTCTCGCAAATCACACACACACACACACACGTTGGCCCTTTATATATTGTCTGTCAAAGCCATGAAAGAGAAGAGAGAGAGAGAGAGAGAGGAGAGAAGAGAGAGAGAGAGAGAGAGAGAGAGAGAGAAAAAAAAAGAGAGAGAGAGATCGGGAAAATATGTGAAGTACATAAAAAAAAAAATTCACATAAAACTGTTTTTTGCACAACAAAACTAAATTATGATTTATGCTAGAGATGTACCAAAATGCCCTAAATAACAAAAAAATTATCCAATTGCTGCAAGTTTTGCAAGGATTCTGAATCCTTACAGAAGAAAATCTGAACAAAAACAACGTTTCAAATTGTTTTTACAATCGTTCAGCAATCTGAGCTATATATATTTTATAGTACTATGTTTTGCATACAGGTCTGTAGCCAGAATTTTATTTCGGTGGGAATAGTTAGCTAATTCAAAAATTTAATCATATGTTCCTTTCCATTTTTTTTTTTTTTTAGCTATATGTACTTAATTTCAGTTTATGGCTTGCTGATCATTCAGTATTATATAAGGCTAGTGTTTTGAAATATCAATAGATTTCAGGGGGAATCCACTCCTGTCCCCCCTGGGTGCAGGATTGGTTGTGTATCATTTCTGATTTTGTTTTCCTGCATTTTTCACGGAAATAAAGCACTGATTAAAATCACATATTTTAGTTTTTCTATCACATATTTTGGTGAAAATACATAACATAAAACAAAACTAAAATGGCCTAAATAACAACATTTTTATCCGATCTTTAGTCATTACCTCTGGTGTTTGCCGAAGGGAGAGAAGAAGATACCTCGTGTTTACCTCCTCCTCCTCCTCCTCCTCTTCCACTTTTAATCTTTTCCTCTCAATTTTTTTAGACGAAGCTTATCTTTCCTCTCTCTCTCTCTCTCTCTCTCTCTCTCTCTCTCTCTCTCTCTCTCTCTCTGGTATTGATTACATACAATAAATAGCTTTGAGAAGGGAGAGAAGAGAGAGAGAACATAAGAACATAAGAAAATAAGGAAGCTACAAGAGGCCGCGAGGCCTACACGTGGTAGTTCCTGTCACCTAACACTACCTACATCCACCTTTCATCCCCATCCATGAACCTATCCAGCTCCCCTTTAAAGCTCCCTAATGACTCCGCACTAACTACCTGTCTACTGAGACCATTCCACTCATTCACCACCCTATTTGTGAACCAGTTTTTCCCTATTTCCTTTCTAAATCTACGCTTTTCCAGCTTGAATCCGTTACTTCTTGTTCTACCCTGGTTAAAAGCCGTAAGAACTTTTCCTACCTCTCCTTTATTAAATCCCTTTATCCACTTAAAAACTTCTATCAGATCGCCCCTTACTCTGCGTCTCTCGAGTGAGTGTAATTTTAATAACTTCAATCTCCTCTCATAACTAAGTTACGCATCCCTTGTATCATTTTGGTCATCCTTCTCTGCACTTTTTCTAACAACACTATATCCATCCTGTAATATGGAGACCAAAACTGAACTGCATAGTCTAGGTGAGGCCTGACTAGAGCCAGATAAAGCTTTAGAATAACTTCCGCACTTCTACTTTTAAACACTTCTGGTAATGAATCCTAATACTCTATTAGCTCTATTTCTGGCCTCAATACATTGTTTCCTAGGTCGGAGGTCTGGGCTCACCCTCACTCCAAGATCTTTTTCACCTTCTGATCTTTTCAGCGATACATTGCTTATGGTGTATCTATTACCAGGGTTTTTTCTACCAACATTCATAACGCTACATTTATCAATATTAAATTCCATCTGCCATCTGACTGCCCACTCGTTAAGTTTATCTAAGTCTCCCTGCAATATGTTTACGTCAGACTGTGATCCAATAATCCCACCTAACTTAGTATCATCAGCAAACTTGCTGATATCACTGCTAATCCCACTATCCAAGTCGTTGATGTAAATCAAAAATAGTAATGGGCCCAAAACAGACCCTTGTGGAACTCCACTTGTCACCAGTCCCCATTCAGATTTGGAACCATTAATTGTAACCCTTTGTTGCCTATTACTTAGCCAAGCTCTGATCCAATGAAGAACCTTCCCATCTATACCATGAGCCCTAACCTTATTTAAGAGTCGCTCGTGTGGTACTTTGTCAAATGCCTTACTAAAGTCCAGATATATTATATCATAATCCTTATCATTATCTGCCGTCTCATAAACTTTCCTATAAAAACTCAATAAATTGGTGAGACATGACCTACCCTTGGTGAATCCATGTTGTGAATCATTGATCAAACTATGTTTATCTAAGTGCTCTCTAATGTTTTTTGCAATAATAGATTCCAATAATTTACCCACCACTGATGTTAGACTTACGGGTCGATAATTTGACTTTAGTCCTCTGTCTCCCTTCTTAAATATGGGAACAACATTTCCTTTCCTCCACAATAATGGCACATCGCCTATCTCAACCGATTTCCTAAAAATGTGCACTAACGACTCACTAACAACCTCCTTGCATTCCTTTAATACCCTGGGATACACTTCATCTGGTCCTGGCGATTTAAATGTTTTCATTTTTTCAATACCCTCCTCCACCATTTCCCTAGTTATCACAATATCTTTGAGTTTCTCCTCATCGCTTCCTTTGAACATCTGTTCACTATCAGGTATCGTCTGTGTATCCTCCTCCGTAAAAACACTTAAGAAATAATCATTTAGACTCCTACACATATCCTCATCCGTATTTAAGACCTCACCTTGTCCTGACCTTAAGGGCCCAAAGAGAGAGAGAGAGAGAGAGAGAGAGAGAGAGAGAGAGAGAGAGAGAGAGAGAGAGAGAGAGAGAGAGAGAGAGAGAGAGAGAGAGAGAGAGAGAGAGAGAGTATCTAATATACTATAGGAGTAGCCGTGTGTCTGTCTGTCTGTCTGTCTGTTTTGCGTTGCCGAAACTATAAATTCAATTTTGATGCGAGTAGGCTAATAAAAATCGCAAATAAATCGTAGGTGGTAAGCGGCTTGGTCTGATGTCAATTGAATCATTTTGAAGGGGGGTTTTGGGCTAAAAACACTTTTATGAGTATTAGATTACAGGAAAAACTCTGCGGTAAGGTTTTGCCTCATTCCACAAACTCAGTAGACTATTGGACTTACCGTTTGTGTGCGTGTGTGAGTGTGTGTGTTGGAATCACACGGAACACAAAGGGTTGGAATCACACGGAACGTGGTCTACCCCGAGGCAGCTTGACCAGTGACCAACGACAGCAACAACACAATTGGAGTTTGCAATCACATGTTGTCTAATATATACTACTACTACAAACATCAATACATGGGTCCGAAGGGCCCACAAGCACTTGTCTAATATACTATAGGAGTAGCCGTGTGTCTGTCTGTCTGTCTGTCTGTTTTGAGTAGCCGAAACTGTAAATTCAATTTGGATGAGAGTAGTCTCAAAAAATCGCAAATAAATCGTAGGTGATAAGCGACTTGGTCCCATGTAGATTGAATCACTTTGAAGGGGGGTTTTGGGTTAAACACTTTTCAGCGAATAGATTACAGGAATAAACTCTGTTGTAATGTCTTGCCGTATTTCACTAAGTCTGTAGACTCGTGGACTTTGTGTGCGTGTGTGAGTNGGACCAATCACAGGCCGAGGCAGCACCCAGGGACAAATCACATGCCCAGGATTTCGTGACGTCACTGCAAGCTGCTCTTTGCCGCCCAATTTCCCGCCAAAACCCGCCAAACATGAACCCCATTGCTTTGTATCATTTTAAGTCACTTACAACACATAACACTTACTTATAAAGGTTTTCTAAGTACTTATGACGGTTTTTTAAGTGTTTTTGTAAGTGTTAAAGTGAGTTAAGACCGGCCAGTTTCCGCCCAATTTCCCGCCAAAACCAGCCATATATAAACCCAATTTTTTAAAATAATTTTTCAAGTCACTTAACACTTCTTAACACTTACTTAAGAGGCTTTTCTAAGTGTTTGTGTAAGTGTTAAACAAAGTCTTTGTGTTAAAGTAAGAAAAAACGTCTATGTTACTAACTACTATAAATAATGACACTTATTATTTAATAATGATGATAATAATGATAAAATAGTCATTTAACACTATTAAATTAACACGCACTTTCAACCCCCCATTTTTTCTCTCAAAACCCCAATTTCCTCCCATTTTCTCCCCATATTATTCCATCAACAACCCCATTTACATAATTTTTTCTCTAGACCCCCCATTTCTCCCCCTCATTTTTTGTACTTCAGAAAAGCAGGAGAAGCGAGCGAAAGCGAGAAAAAACACCTCCAATTTCACCCATTTTTCCCCTATTTTATCTCTCAATGCTCCCATTTTCTCCTCAATTTTTTATGTCAACCCCCCATTTTCCCCCAATTTTTTGGGGCGGGAAAAATGTAAACAAACGCACGTGCTTTTCAATTATATTAGGGATTTTTGGCGGGAAAAATGTAAACAAAGCCACGTGGTCCGAGCAGAATGTAAACAGATGATGCAATGCAATTTAGAATTCTATTCTATCTATATTTAGATAAAACCGCACCCTCTCTTGACGAAGTCAGAGAGGCTGTAGCAAAGTTGAGGGGTGGAAAGGCAGCTGGTGTTTGTAATATCAGTGCGGAGCTACTCAAAGCTGGGGGTGAGGCCATGATCCGCGGGTTGCATGCTGTCCTGACTGCCGTGTGGCAATCAGGTACCATTCCTCCTGACTGGAAAAGGGGGCTGGTCGTCCCTATCTGGAAAGGGAAAGGGGACCGTCAGGACTGCAACAATTACCGCGGTATTACACTGCTCAGCGTACCAGGCAAGGTGCTTGCCCATCTATTGCTGACACGAATTCGCAGTCATCTGGTGAAGCATCAGAGACCTCAGCAGTCTGGGTTCACGCCTGGTAAGTCAACAACGGACCGTATCCTAGCGCTTCGTGTCCTGGTGGAACGCCGACGTGAGTTTCGACAGGGGATGCTTGCAGCCTATGTTGATCTCAAGAAGGCGTTTGACTCAGTGCATCGTGAGTCACTCTGGGATCTTCTGCGACTTCGAGGGATTCCTGCAAGGACTATTGGTTTGATAACTGGTCTGTATTCTGGGACTGAGAGTGCTGTGAAGTGTGGGGCAGGTGTATCCAGCTTCTTTCCTGTGAATACAGGAGTGAGGCAAGGGTGCGTCCTTGCCCCATCACTTTTCAACGCTTGTATGGACTGGGTATTGGACAAGGTTGTAGATCAAAGTGATTGTGGAGCATCCGTCGGCAACACCAAGATCACTGATCTTGTTTTTGCCGATGATGCAGTAATCTTTGCTGAGTCGCTGGAGGTCCTGGTGATAGCTCTCGAGGCGCTGCACGAGGAGGCAAAGCCTTTGGGACTTGCGGTCTCCTGGCTCAAGACCAAGGTCCAGGTGTTTGGAGACTTACTAGATGAAGCAGTGCAGTCTGTTCATGCGTGTGGCGAGGACATTGAGATCTTGGAAAGTTTTACATACCTTGGTAGCGCAGTCCTTAATGACGGCGGGTCACGTCAAGAAGCCTTAAGGCGGATTGGCCTAGCCCACGGTGTTATGGACTCGCTCAGCGGGAGTATTTGGCGTTGTCGGTACCTGTGCAGGAAGACAAAGATCCGGATCTTCAAGTCGCTTGAGATCCCTGTCTTACTCTATGGTTGTGAGACATGGACACTAAATAGTGACTTGAAGAGACGAATCAATGCCTTTGGTAATAAGTGTCTTCGCAGAATCATGGGGTATCGCTGGGATGATTACGTGTCAAATCAGCGATTGCACCGTGAGACTGAATCGAGGCCTATTACCTGCATAGTCCGTCAGCGCCAACTTCGGATATATGGGCATGTGGCACGCTACCCTGAAACCGATCCTTCCCATTGGGTTGTATCTGTAAGAGACAATCCGGCGTGGAGGAGGCCAAGGGGGCGCCCACAAGGCTCGTGGCTGGGGCAAGTTGATGTTTCTTGTCGAGAGCTGCTTGGTATGGGAAAGGAGCCTGCATGGGAACTCGCGCGTGGTGACCCCCGGGAGTGGCGTCGTAGGGTGGGCGAGGCGCCGCGGCCCCCGGCGTATGCCGCTAATGATTGATTGATTGATATATTTAGAATATATTCACATGTAAACAAAAACAAATAATGTAAACAAATAAATATGATACGATAGAGAGGTGTTATTTGCTTTACTGTGTGTGTGTGTGTGTGTGTGTGTGTGTGTGTGTGTGTGTGTGTGTGTGTGTGTGTGTGTGTGTGTGTGTGTGAACAATTTGATGCAATAAACTCTAATGCAAAAACCAAAATATTGGTTAGTATCTCTCTCTCTCTCTCTCTCTCTCTCTCTCTCTCTCTCTCTCTCTCTCTCTCTCTCTCTCTCTCTCTCTCTCTCTCTCTCTCTCTCTCTCTCTCTCTCTCTCTTTCTCTTTCTCAAATTCACACACACACACACACGTTGGCCCTTTATATATTGTCTGTCAAAGCCATGAAAGAGAGAGAGAGAGAGAGAGAGAGAGAGAGAGAGAGAGAGAGAGAGAGAGAGAGAGAGAAGAGAGAGAGAGAGAGAGAGAAGAGAGGGGAGAAAAGAGGAGAGAGAGAGGAGAGAGAGAGAGAGAGAGAGGGAGAGAGAGAGAGAGTATCTAATATACTATAGGAGTAGCCGTGTGTCTGTCTGTCTGTCTGTCTGTCTGTCTGTTTTCCGTTGCCGAAACTATAAATTCAATTTTGATGAGAGTAGGCTAAACAAAATCGCAAATAAATCGTAGGTGGTAAGCGGTTTGGTCTGATGTCAATTGAATAATTTTGAAGGGGGGTTTTGGGCTAAAAACACTTTTATGAGTATTAGATTCCAGGAAAAACTCTGCGGTAACGTTTTGCCTCATTCCACAAACTCAGTAGACTATTGGATGAGCCTCTAATCACAGGCGTCACTATAAAAACTCTACCTGCGCCACCACGGGCGAAAGCCAACCATCACAGCCCTCAAGTGAACCTCCAGGGTCTACCATCCGAGCCTTAGAAGTCACTGCTTACAGGCGCTATAGGCACAAAAGTAACATAAAAATCTGAACAAATTTAAAATTCAAACTGCAACACAAACTATCTGCCTACAGCTACCACAGCAGCGTGTCCCCGCCCACTAATGAGCGTCGCAGGACACAAGTGGAGCTGCCCCGTGAGGGTCTCGCCTGTCCCTAACAGCAGGTTTCTCACCCTTGGTGCTTCCTTTAACTAGCCCTCTGATGGCCCCCTTGTGTCACTGGTCCTACGCCAGAGACCAGCAGGGTTCGACTTTTAGCGCGTTTTCGCGACCACTCTGGCCCGGTCTGGACTGGGCTAGTCCCGGGCGGCCACTATTTTCGCGAGCCGGATTGGACCGGGCTGGAACGGGCGAGACTGGGCTATGCCAGTGAGCCGGACCAGGTTGGACTAGTGTGGGGAGAACTGGCGCATGCGCACTACAGTCAGCGGGGAAGACGACCAGGAGCTTCTCCTGCTGCTGATAAGACATGAAACACCATGATGGCCGACCATAAGACTAAAGTAATTTCACGAAAAATTACAATATTCGCAATTTGCTGAAACAACATCTTGGGAAATGTATGTACCGTCAACAACACTATATTGGCCACTGCACTAATGTCACCAGGCGCCATATATTACGAATTTTAGCATCACAACAGACTTGTATGTGTCACTGAAGACATGCACTGTAGCTATAGTGTTATGTAGATCATGTAAACTACGTACTGTGCACGTGATGTGATCTGTAGTGATGCTAAAACTCGTAATATATGCCCCCCTGCGACATTATAGTGCAGTGGCGACTATAGATAGTGTTATTAACGGTAAATGAAACGAAATTTCATCGTTCATTTTTTCAGTCATCCCTGCAACTTGACTTCCCATTGAGAAGTCAGATAAATAAAACGCGCGCTTTTTAAAAATGTGTGCATTTCTGCCCGGAGGACCGCCCACTCGATCCCCCAGCCAATAGGAACGACGAATGGGACGGGGCCAGTCTCGATGTATTTTAGCGAGCATCAGTCCAGCCTGACCTGGCCTGGACTGGACTGGACCAGGGCGGTGAACGTCGCGAAAACGCGCTATTTATATCACACCAAGGGACGCTAAGAGCGACAGAATGAATCTGCAACCACGTTGAGCAACGCGGTAAACAAACAAGGTCCTCCTGGGCAGCCACTACAACCCTGTGGGGAGCGCCTCGGCTCACAGGAATCACAACACAGAGTTTCAGTTCAGCTAAATCAGTTAACTAGCTGTTAACACGGAGCACTGGGACTAAATCCCGCTCACTGTGGCTGTCAGGTCCAGAGAAACGTTGAAAGTGAAAATTACGAAGCGCAGGCAGTAGTGTAGAGCAGCTCAGCAACCCGAGCCCCGAGGGGCCAGCTGTTACACTGTTGCGCGTTGAGGTATGAGCGAGAGTAGCAGAACCTTCCACGACGGCTGCCTGGCTAAGATTAGGCAGTAGGGATGTGCAATTGTGCACCGTAGGGATGTGCACCAGCATCCGGTATACCGAAATACTGGTATTTAAGCACCGGTATTACCGGTATTTTTACTTATCGGTATACCGGTATCGGTATTAGTATTGCATAGGGTTGTGCGGTATCAAGAAAATACCGGTATTGCCGATACCGGTTTGGAGGAGTAACACCGGTACGTCCTCACACCGGTATCAATTACGATACCGGTATACCGATACCGTACAGGAATACCGGTATTACCTGTATCGGTATTTCTTTTTTTCGTGTGTTTTTCTACTTGCCAATTCTCAGACAATTATTAACCTCCACAGCATCGCCTCCCCCCCCCCCTTAAATAAAGTTTCCTATAGCGTCGGCCATTTTTTTTTTTACAATTATTAACCCCTACCGTACAGCATAGGTAAAAGTAAGGTAAAGATGGGAGCATCCGTTTAGCTGCGCGTGGCATGCGGTGCTCATCTCCGTGGCATTAGCCCTTAGAGCCTGTGGTGGGTGAAAACCCGTTACCCCGGGACACAGGGCTAGTGTGACTCCCGGGTTACCACAGACCACAGTACAGCATAGACCCCCCTAAAATAAAGTTTCCTGTGGCGTCGGCCATTGACAGATTTAAGGGGGGACCGAGTAAACTATGGCCTAGGCCCCGCACCCCAGAGGAAAAAATATGTTTTAAATGAAAATCTGAATGCTGGACATTTCTTATTTGCTGGAACACTGTTACATTGCATGTACCATAATATGCCACAAATTAGTACCAATGTAATGTAAAATATGGGTGGTAAAAGTTTCAATTAAACTAATATGAAATCTGAATCACATTTGGTAAAATTTTAGAGTCCTTTCCCGCCCTTCTTAGTGATTTTATTTTATCTAGACCTTCACAAATCCCTTCAGATACCTCTAAAACGTAATAATAAAGTGGGGGAGAGATTAAAAAATAAAAAATGAATTACTAACCTAACCTAACGTAACCTGGTAAAATTGTAGTCCTTTCCCACCCTTAGATCTCGTTAAGAGGTTATTGGTTAGGTTGTAGTGAGGTTAGGTTAGAAATTTTATTTTGGAGTCCAGGGCGGGGGTAATGTAGCGGGGAAGGGCCGTTGAAGGGGGCATCTCTCCCCCACTTTATAATTACGTTTTAGAAGTATTAGCGCATTTTCGTGACGTTCACCGCTCTGGTTCAGTCCAGTCCGGACCGGGTCAGGGTGGACTGATGGTCGCAAAAATACATCGAGACTGGCCCCGTCCCATTCGTCGTTCCTATTGGCTGGGGGATCGAGTGGGCGGTACTGAACTGAACTGTGGAGGCGGCAGGCGTCCATCTTGTCAATATCCTTTTTGTCGTCCGCCTTTTAACCTGTGCTGAAGACTTTACAACTACCACGCCTGTGATACTTTAGTCTTATGGTCGGCCATCATGGTGTTTCATGTCTTATCAGCAGCACGAGAAGCTCCTGGTCGCCTTCCCCGCTGACTGTAGTACGCATGCGCCAGTTCTCCCCACACTGGTCCAAGGTGGTCCTGGTATCTGGGTCGGACCGGACTGGACTGGGCTAACCCGTTCTAGACTCCCTCGCAAAAACAGTGACCGCCCGGGACTAGCCCAGTCCAGACCGGGCCAGAGCGGTCGCGAAAATACGCTATATCTGAAGGGGTGTGTGAAGGTCTGGAGAAAAAAGATACACTATTAAGGGCAGGAAAGGATTCTAGAATTTTACCCCACATTTCATTCAGGGCCCCGCACTCCCACCGACCTAGGGCCCCGCACACCATAAGTCCGCCCCTAGCGTCGGCCATCTCTTTTTTTTATAATTCATAACCCCTACCGTACAGCATAGACCCCCCTAAAATAAAGTTTTATGTGGTGTAGGCCATTTCTTTTTTTGTATCAGTAATTAGTATGTATAATGTAACCTCTAAATAAGGAAAATAACAATAATTTGATTCAAATTTCCTTTTAACATTTATTTTTGAACAAAGAGTTCCTGAGATTCCTGGGAAAGACAGTTTAGATAGATATAGCCAGAGCTGGGCAGTATTTGAATACATTTGTATTTAAATACATTTGTGTATTAAGAAATCTATTTATAAATACTTAAGTTTTCATGTATTCAAATACAGTAATTAAATACTTAAATGAGTATTTAAATACATTGTATTTATATACATATAATATAAAAATGTAAATACTATTTTATTCTAATTTTTTTCCAGTTAATTTGGCCATAAACCCGCCCAACTATCTGGCAATCCTGATGTTACAGTGAACCAGTGTTAAAACTTTCAGGAAATTTCCTTATTTTAAGGAAATTTAGACCTGAGAAGGAAACTTCTAAGGAAACGCAAAATCTAAGGAAATCCTAAGGAAATACATTTTTTCAGACATTTCTAGAGATATGTAGATAAAGATTAAATAGCCAGGTGAGATGATAATATTAAGACATTTTATTTGCCTTTGACAAAATGACCAAAGAACAAATTCTCGGTCCTAATTTCTTATCATATTCATATCTATAGCATTTACCACAGCAAGGATATTGGGGAATGGGGAGGAGAGATCGAGGTGGAGCAAAGGTGGTGGGGTGGTGACGGGCTGGTGTGAGCCACAAGACAGGGGGGTAGAGCTCTCCAATGACTCTGCACTAACTACCTGTCTACTGAGTCCATTCCAATCATTCACTACCCTATTTGTGAACCAGTTTTTCCCTATTTCCTTTCTAAATCTACGCCCTTCCAGCTTGAATCCATTACGTCTTGTTCTACCCTGGTTAATAGCTGTAAGAACTTTTCCTACCTCTCCTTTATTAAATCCCTTTATCCACATCAACACTTCTATCAGATCGCCCCTCATTCAATCTGCGTCTCTCTCTCGAGTTATCTGCTGTTAAAACCACACATTAGATCCATTTCAGTATTTCCTTCTTGGTATTATAAGTTTTCTCACACCAACATACATGCCACTTATGTCATTCTTATCTCCCCTTCCCTCACCCCACCACGCCTTGCTCCAGTGATGGGTAAGGATAGGTGGGGGAGGGAGGGAGAAGATATCGAGGGTGTGACTCGAAAGGGGGGTAGTAGGGGTTGAAATGTTGGAATAGTGGCGACTGAAACTGTTATGATACACCTTATATAATATATATATATATATATATATATATATTATATATATATATATATATAATTATATATATATATATATATATATATATAAAATTATACATATATATATATTATATGCATATACACAGCGCGCCAAAGCATTGTTCGCGACATTATAACACAGCGCTTCATACGGGAATTCAGAAAATGTACTCTATGGCAGCCTACTGACTTCCGAGAGAGATATCTACATATGGCAGCTTGTTTAAAGCACGGGCAGTCCATCAAGACCGTTGAGGAATGTTCAGATGCCACTTGTCAATTATAGACGAAGCATTTAAAAAGTATCGCCTTCCTTCCCGCGAGTAATTTGAACAGAGGCGCATTGGTATGGGCTATCATTATTTTCATAATGAGTGGCAAGAAAGACCTAACAAAGAACAAATTAAAGTTATTGTATCTCTACACAAGGCAGAGAGGCCAGTAGAAGAAATATCAAGGATTGTGGATGTTACGAGGAGATGTGTGCATAAGTGGGTGGAAAGTTTCACGGTGGGTTGCGTCGTCGCGACAGCCGCGACACCAGAACATTATAAGTGGCCAGGGCGAGGATGTAAAAGTCATATCGCAATATTTTTCTTGCTCTATTGAGGATAGGCATCCACTTGACGTTCATGATATTTAGGGTGCTTGCTGATGTTTTACACCCTCGCCCTGGCCACTTATAATGTTCTGGTGTCGCGGCTGTCGCGACGATGCAACCCACCGTGAAACTTTCCACCCACTTATGCACACATCTCCTCGTAACATCCACAATCCTTGATATTTCTTCCACTGGCCTCTCTGCCTTGTGTAGAGATACAATAACTTTAATTTGTTCTTTTGTTAGGTCTTTCTTGCCACTCGTTATGAAAATAATGATAGTCATACCAATGCGCCTCTGTTCAAATTACTCGCGGGAAGGAAGGCGATACTTTTTAAATGCTTCGTCTATAATTGACAAGTGGCATCTGAACATTCCTCAACGGTCTTGATGGACTGCCCGTGCTTTAAACAAGCTGCCATATGTAAGATATCTCTCTCGGAAGTCAGTAGGCTCCCATAGAGTACATTTTCTGAATTCCCGTATGGAAGCGCTGTGTTATAATGTCGCGAACAATGCTTTGGCGCGCTGTGTATATATATACGTATATATATATATATATATATATATATATATATATAATATATATATATATATATATATATATATATATATATATATATATATATATATATATATATATATATATATAATATATATATATATATATATAATCATTATTGTTTTTTTTTCATTTTTATTATCTTATTGATAATTATTACAATTTCTTATTTGTATTGCTATGCTAATATTTCGTTATTACAATTGCTATCATTGTTATCATCATACTGCCATAGATAGTAGTGGGTGGGTGTCTGTCTGTCTGTGTGTGTGTGTGTACTGTGTGTGCATGTGTGTGTGTGTGTGTGTGTGTGTGTGTGTGTGTGTGTGTGTGTGTGTGTGTGTGTGTGTATGTGTGTGTACTGTGGGCTATATTCAAGAATGCTCGTCAAATCCCGGCAGGTGGAGATTCCCCACAGTCGTATCTCGACCGGTGGCATCTATCTTACGACCGTCATGACACATACGTACAGGCAGCGTGACATTGTTGTGAGGCTATCGTGGTCTGCGTTTATCGTGGTTAAATTTCACGATAACGTCAATAATCAAATTGGTGGCGCTATCGTGGTTCGATTATGGAATGTGTGAAGGGAGCTTAAAGAAAGATACGAGGGGTCAGTCATATATCTGAGGTGTGAACTCTCCGACACACACACACACACACACACACACACACACACACACACACACACACACACACAGTCACACACACACACACACACACACATGTGTGATTTGTGGTTGTGTGGACACCGCGCGATGTTGATAACGTTCTGGTCTCTCACTCTGTTGGTAGGCGGTTCGAATCCTCGTGCTCCCGGGGATTTTTCAATTGACAAATTCGGGCGGTTACTGTCCCCCTTGAGCAAGGAGATGGGGGTGTGTGGTGTGTGAGGTCCCAGCATTACCCTAAGATCGGTAATAATGAGCTCCAAGCTCGCACTGAGAGGGTGAAACTGGCGATCGCGAGCCAGCTCGCGTGGACAAGACCATGGGGTGAGTGAATGACATACACACACATAGTCACACACACACATATCTTTGAAATAATTATATTAATTATAAAATAATAATAATAATTTGGATGATAATAATAATAACAATAATGAAAATGATGATGATTAACCATAATAATAGTAGACTAAGACTGATAATAATAATAATAATAATAATAATAATAATACCAATAATGAAAATGTGAGCTAGGCTAGATTTGTATAGTGACGCCTGTGTGATATGTAATGATCTGTTTTCTGTGATGGTCTGCCCTCAGGGGTAGAGGGAGGGAGAGAGGTTTCACAGAGCGGCATTGTCAGCTGAGCTGCAATCGGCCAATGATAACACGCGCCTCAGATTCTGAGGCTCTGAGCCAATGAGCGTTACACTAACATACGTGTCTCGGCAGTCGGAGTAGTCACTAGTCAGTTCTTGGTCTTGGTACTAGTCAGGAGTCTGTTTCGAGAAAAAAAAGAGAAAAAAACATAATACCGAAATCCAATACCGACCAAATAATATACCGATGCAATACTAATACCGATACCGGCATACCGGAAAAAATACCGGTAATACCGGTGCTAAAATACCGGTACTTCGGTATACCGGATACCGGTGCACATCCCTAGTTACACGTCGGGCCTCACAGAGGAAGGACCTTCACGTTTTCACCCCGCGCCCCCCAGCTCACCTCCTATTAAATGCTCATGAGGCTGTATCCTATTACTGCCTTCTTATTTTTTTTGCAGTCCTTGTGATGATTATAATAAAAAAGTGAAATATGCTACTTCATGTGTAATGTCCAGTGTCCTCCTCGGGACACACTCATTGTCTTGGGCGACTCAAGCTATACTGGCACTGTGAAAGATGGCTACGAGTTGTGTGTTGGTCCCAATGGCTCGTACCAGAAACACCAACAGTTCCCCTGCTTCTGAACTTTGCAAGGTCAGAAGGTTGAGAATTGCAGGTTCTTGGTATCAGAGACCAAAAGCTGCACCGCTGGACATGGTATAGTAATGCCCGGGGGGTAGTAAGGAGATCGCCACATCCTCGTTAGTACTCGTTGGAGGATCCTCCAGAACTGCAGGGTTTACCGGAGTGCTGAGTTTTTTGGAACAGATCACAGACTTGTTGTTGCTACACTTAAGTTTCATGTCAAGTCCAGAAGAATCTCAAGAGGTAACCAACTGTGTTCATCTTGAGAAATGAAGGACTTTACATGGGGCTCATGGGGTATGCGGTGGCAGTCTCAAATCGGTTTTTTTTGTGCTCGGTGCTCGCGGGGATCCTGTAGAACTGTGGGATACCCTTTAAACGTGAAACTCTACAGGCTGCCAAGGAGTGTATTGGAAGCGTCCGAGGTCAAGGCGTGGTTTTGTCTCGACGGAGACACTGGAGAAATCGAGGAGAGTCGCGCTGCCGGCTGGCTGGGAACCGGGACCAACAGGGCTCTGTCACGCCGGACTAGAACCCCCCTGAGGAAGACAAGGAGAGGTATGTCAGGGTCTCGCTGAGGAGTCGAGGGTCATTTGAACGCTAATGACCTCCGACCCGCCTACCGAGCCCTGAAGAAGCTCCGTTTCCCAAGTCTCCTTTTCGGGCGAGTGGGTATTCGAAAAAGCAGATGGGCGCCTCGTGTCGGACATGGATGGGCAGATGGCTCGTTGGGCTGAGTGCTTTGGGCAGTTGTTCAGGGGACCCTCCAACTGAGCAGCTTCATACCACTGGTTACAGGCAGTGGGTGCCGATCCTCCCATTGACGAAACCGCACCCTCTCTTGACGAAGTCAAAAGAGGCTGTAGCAAAGTTGAAGGGTGGAAAGGCAGCTGGTGTTTGTAATATCAGTGCGGAGCTCCTCAAAGCTGGGGGTGAGGCCATGATCCGCGGGTTGCATGCTGCCTGACTGCCGTTTTTGGCAATCAGGTACCATTCCTCCTGACTGGAAAAGGGGGCTGGTCGTCCTATCTGGAAAGGGAAGGGGACCGTCAGGGGCTGCAACAATACCGCGGGATTACATGCTCAGCGTACCAGGCAGGGCAGACTGTCCTAGACCTGTTCAGAAAACAAATTTTTCCATTTTTATACCCCCCGCAAGGTTTAGGATGGGTGTGGAAAAGGAAGGGGGGTAGAGATAATAATGAATATGAATGAAATACGTTATATGGTAATTAATATTAAATAAATATAGTTTGTGAAACAGTTTTTAAATAATTAATTTATAAATAAGAAATTCAGCTTGATCCTTATTATTGTTATACCCTGGTGTATGAGCGTAAGAAGACTTTTTAATAACATATAATTTTTAATCCACTTTATCACAATAAACACTTCTATCAGATCGCCCTCCTCATCGCGTCTCTCTACTCGAAGTTTACTGCTGTTAAAAACCACACTTGATCATGCTTCGTTTTTCTCCTTCTTGTATTATCGTCTTTCTCACATCCAACATACATGACAACATTGATATTACTCATTCTCTTATACTACCCCTTGCCCTCCTTGTTCTTCCTCACCCCCCACCCGCCTTGCTCCAGGTGATGGGATAAGGATAGTGGTGGAGGGAGGGCGATAAGATACGAGGGGTGACTCGAAAGGGGGTATGTATAGGGCTTTAAATGTTGGAATAGTGGCACTTAACTGTTCATGATACACCTTATATAATATATATATTATTATATGATATATTATCTTTATATATAATGATATATATAGTCTATTTATATATATATAATCTTATTGGGTT
>JACEEZ010021766.1:40049-77502 GCA_016584305.1 Chionoecetes opilio
TTTTTCATTTTATTATCTTATTGATAATTATTACAATTTCTTATTAGTATTGCTATGCTAATATTTCGTTATTACAATTGCTATCATTGTTATCATCATACTGCCATAGATAGTAGTGGGTGGGTGGGTGTCTGTGTGTGTGTGTGTGTGTGTGTACTGTGTGTGCATGTGTGTGTGTGTGTGTGTGTGTGTGTGTGTGTGTGTGTGTGTGTGTGTGTGTGTGTGTGTGTGTGTACTGTGGGCTATATTCAAGAATGCTCGTCAAATTCCGGCAGGTGAAGATTCCCCACAGTCGTATCTCGACCGGTGGCATCTATCTTACGACCGTCATGACACATACGTACAGGCAGCGTGACATTGTTGTGAGGCTATCGTGGTTAAATTTCACGATAGCGTTAATAATCAAATTGGTGGCGCTATCGTGGTTCGAGTATGGAATGTGTGAAGGGAGCTTAAAGAAAGATACGAGGGGTCAGTCATATATATATCTGAGGTGTGAACTCTCCGACACACACACACACACACACACACACACACGACAAATTCGGGCGGTTACTGTCCCCCTGAGCAAGGGGATGGGTGCGTGTGGTGTGTGAGGTCCCAAAGATCGGTAATAATGAGCTTCAAGCTCGCACTGAGAGGGTGAAAACTGGCGATCGCGAGCCAGCTCGCGTGGACAAGACCATGGGGGTGAATGACACAGTCATACACACACACACACACATGTGTGATTTGTGGTTGTGTGGACACCGCGCGAGGGTCAGGTTGATAACGTTCTGGGCCCGTATTTATAATAGCTTATGGGTTTCCCATAAGCGGACAAAATGGCGAAGTTCGCCATAAGTCACCGAAAATTCCATAAGTGCTCGTGTTTTCCCATAAAGTTGCCCATAAGCGCTAGGGGATGTCCGGAGGTCCCATAAGGATCCTTATGTTGACATAAGCCGTCAACATGGGAGCAAAACAACTCTTTCGCCAGCGCCAACTCAGGCATTTTCGTGCCAGAAGAGACGTTCTCGGCTAATTGAATGACGAAGAACTTGTCAAGAGGTATCGGCTGAACCATGAGGGAATTATGTATGTCACACTCGTAAATGCATTCCTCCAGAGTAAATATAAAAGGAACCATACACTGACAGCGGGAATGAAAATTATAATAACATTATGATTGTTTCCTCGCCACTGGCAAGATGCAGCAGGCACTGAGCAGTGCAGCTGCTGCAGTGATGACTATGGAGCAGCTGGAGTGGACAGGGAAAATGCTTGCTCAAGGCCGTCCATGGTAATACTCTCGTGTACCCAAATTCTGTGCGAGACAACAATCGAGAATTCTCGCCAACGGAAATTTTCGACGACAGTTCCACTTCTACTAATAGATGAAAAGGATGAATAAAGGGTTTTCATTGTTTATTTGACAACATTTTTCGCAGGCATTATTATTTTCCATTTAGTATTGATGTTTATAATAAATTTTGCTCTTGTTTTTGGCAGAAATGCAGGTAAAGATTTGTTTTACCTACGCAGTCATATCTACCTTCTGGAGGGCTATCATTTCAGCTTCAGCACGTAGTAGAGATATTACTTCCGGAAAAACTAAAATGTAATACTTGGAAACAAGGTTAATTTTTTACACTAGGACCAGAATTACCTACACAATTGGGAGTATGCTTTCTTGTTACCTTATGGATTCTAAGAAACTCAATGAGTTTCTGTCGCAAATCATTACTTTTGGAGATATAAAATGTTTTTAGTAAGAAGCGTATATGACATGAAATTAAGTAACCTAAACCCACCTTTAGATTCACTAACCTAACCTAATGTAACGTAACTCCACCTTTAGATTCACTAACCTAACCTAACTCCACGTTTTAACCTTCTAACTAAAGCCAAATCCTCATTGGAAAGTGTCCGCGGCAAGGGAAGAAAAGCAGAGGCGATGCAGGTCACAAGAGGAAGAAGAGTGAGACGCACGTAAACACTTGTCTTTCTAGTCCCTATAAATAACAGGTATTGTTGTAGTGTTTGCCCATACTCCCCCCTCTCCTCCAAAACAAGTTTGGGCACCTTGGGGGATATGCGGGATATTTGGCTGGGGTACAAAATGTGCGTTGCAACCACATAGTTATTGAGTTAGGTAGTGGCGTAAAAATTCCCTAGATCTAGGGAAAATTGACTGAATTTCTGCAGTCAAGAAACGTGTGGACCTGCTGACGATCTTCACAAACAGAATGACCGGAGTATCGAGTCCACCCCACCCCTCCCATTAAGAAGTAAGATAAAAAAAAAATTGGTTACCGGGGGTGTCGAGGGGCCCCATTAGGTTAGGTTAGATTATCGGGTGATTATCGCTAAGTTTGGATAAATTATCGGGTGATTATCGCTGTTAGGATAGATTATCGGGGGTCAAGGGGGGCAGAACCCCTCGCTAGGAGGTTAGGTTTAATTTGCTTAGGTTAGGTTAGATTACGAGGGGGGCCTTGTAATCTCGGAGCTTGAAGGTTAGGTAAATTTCCAATATCTAGGGAAAAGTACCTTAGATATGGGTCATTTTGACTCCTACACAACTCTAAAAACACGTGTTTTCGACGCCTTATTTAGTCCCCACCCTCAAACCCCGCATTCCCACAGGTCCCCAAGCTTGTTTGGGGCAAGGGGGAGCGTATGGGCAAACGCTAGAAATTTACCAAATAACATCATATTTCCAAATGTAATGGCGGAAGGGTGACGGAAGGATACACACAAGTTAAACCATGTAGTAAAGGAGAAGAAAGAAACAATAGCCAGGGAGGAAGTGATGATCAGGCAGAGATACGGCATTATACGTAGCTACAGATACGGCAGTATATCTACCTAGCTATATGTACACTGCCGTATCTGCCTGGTCATCACTCCCTCCCTGGCTTTTGCCCCTTTCCCCTTCTGTACTACGTGGTTTACCTGTTGTGTTTCCTTCCGTCACCCTTCTACCATTACTTGTGGAGATATAACATATTATTTATAGGGAGGAGAGAGACAAGTGTTTACATCGTTCCCCGCGTAAAACTTTTCTACGGGATCTTATTTACACGTATATATGAATTAATCCTTTAATATTGTTTTATTTTCAGTTCGTAAGGTTCTCACATAATTTACTGCTCATATTTTAGTGATTTCAAGCGTTATTTCATGATCTAAGAGACATTTTAGGGTAATGTAAATGCTACGTTTAGCGGGAAGTTATGTCAGCGGGAACTGCTAGACCCATAGCTATGGCGGAGATTTGCTCCATAACATAGAGATCTTATGGGCAACTTTATGTTATGTCGAACCTTATGGGAATCCCATAGCCTTATTATAAATACCGGGCCAGGTCTCTCACTCTGTTGGTAGGCGGTTCGAATCCTCGTGCTCCCGAGGATTTTTCAATTGACAAATTCGGGCGGTTACTGTCCCCCTTGAGCAAGGAGATGGGGGTGTGTGGTGTGTGAGGTCCCAGCATTACCCTAAGATCGGTAATAATGAGCTCCAAGCTAGCACTGAGAGGGTGAAACTGGCGATCGCGAGCCAGCTCGCGTGAACAAGACCATGGGGTGAGTGAATGACATACACACACATAGTCACACACACACATATCTTTGAAATCATTACATTAATTATAAAATAATAATAATAATTTGGATGATAATAATAATAATAATAATGAAAATGATGATTATAACCATAATAATAGTAGACTAAGACTGATAATAATAATAATAATAATAATAATAATAATACCAATAATGAAAATGTGAGCTAGGCTAGATTTGTATAGTGACGCCTGTGTGATATGTAATGATCTGTTTTCTGTGATGGTCTGCCTTCAGGGGTAGAGGGAGGGAGGGAGATTTCACAGAGCGGCATTGTCAGCCGAGCTGCAATCGGCCAATGATAACACGCGCCTCAGATTTTGAGGCTCTGAGCCAATGAGCGTTACGCTACCATACGTGTCTCGGCAGTCGGAGTAGTCACTAGTCAGTTTTTGGTCTTGGTACTAGGCAGGAGTCTGTTTCGAGAAAAAAAAGAGAAAAAAACATAATACCGAAATCCAATACCGACCAAATAATATACCGATACCGGTATACCGATGCAATACCGATACCGGCATACCGAAAAAATACCGGTAATACCGGTAATACCGGTGTTAAAATACCGGTATTTCGGTATACCGGATACCGGTGCACATCCCTAGTTACACGTCGGGCCTCACAGAGGAAGGACCTTCACGCTTTCACCCCGCGCCCCCCAGCTCACCTCCTATTAAATGTTCATGAGGCTGTATCCTATTACTGCCTTCTTATTTTTTTTGCAGTCCTTGTGATGATTATAATAAAAAAGTGAATTATGCTACTTCATGTGTAATGTAATATATTGTGTAAAACAAAGTATGAATTATTTGTACATTAAAATCAACATTGCAATTTTAATTTACATGTGGAGTAGCTATGTAGCATATATTTCAGCATTTTTATAACAAGTATGGAAATATATGAAATGGGGATTTTTGGGGATTTTCCCCCGAATATTTAGGGATTTTGAGACCAGACTGTCTGGCAACACTGGTTACACGTCGCGCCTCACAGAGGAAGGACCTTCACCCCGCGCTCCCCAGCTCACCTACCTTGTTGCCAGACGTTCAGTTCGCCCTTCATAGGCTTGCTCTCGATCCTGCTCCGACTCTAGCCCTGTTATAGGGGCTTGCTGCTCCTGTCAGGGAGCTGCAGGGAGACAAGATTCTGTAGTTCCGCTGCGCACCCCTACGTGGTGTGCCGGCCCGGGGCCTGCCTTGTTTTTGTACGTTGGGTTGCTTGTCTGGTTGGTTGTGTCGTTGTTCGGGTTGTTGTGCTCAGGAGTTTGGCCGCTGCCTCTGGCTCTGTCTCTATCCTTAGGGCCTGCTGCTCCTGTCAGGGAGTTGCAGGGGGGGGGGGGAGATTCAGGGTCGTCTGGCGGCGCGGTACCTGAGCACCGGGGCGCTGCCCGCCCAGTGACCGCCTTGTGGTTTGCCTTGTTATAATAGTATAGTAATAATAATAATAAGTATTTAATATAGTTTATTTTAAATATAAGTAGATTAAATATACCACACTGGCTCGACTCTTTTGTCTCGTGCGTTGTCAGTAGTTTTGAATGTTGCTTGCCGACACACTGCTACTGTTACTTGTTAGCTGTGTTTCTGCCTCGGCAGTCTTGTTTGTTGTGTTGCTGTTAGCTCTCCTCTTTGGGTGAAGAGCCCGCCCAGGTTGCAACGCCTAAGGAGACACCAAGCTCCCTCTGGACAGTGCACTCTGTTGCACTGATATACGTGTCTACCGTGGCAACTAGTGTGTTGGTCGCCCATTAAGAGTCCCTCGGTGTGGTACGAAGCCGAACCCGGCGGTCGCTGGCGAAGGCCAGTGACACAAAGGGGGCCCTTAGAGGGCTGCTTATAGGAAGCACCGAGGTTAGGGCATAGCTCAAACAGGAATAGGTAGGACCCTCACGGGGCAGTAGGTCCGGTGACCTACGACGCCTATTGGGGCATTCCAGGACAGGTGGCCCACCAAAATGACAAATTAACACCTCACCAACTCCGATTTTGCTTAAATTTGGCACATGTTATGAGTGTTGCTGCCATATGCCTTGTGCAAAAGTTGAGCACTCTAGGGTCAACGGGTCTCCTGTAAGAGGTCATCAACATTTTGGCATGACCTCGAAAATGACCTAAAAGATCAAACTTCAAATGTCCCTAAAATCTTTATTTATAAACTTAGAGAGATGGTTTTAATATCTTTTTTACTCAGTATGAGTCTCTGAATAATTCTAGGTTTACAGAATTAACTTACATCAATAACTGAAAAAAGGGCACAAAATTTGAACTTTGACCTTGACCTGTGACCTTGAAGTTCACTCGCGACAAAAAAAAATCATTTAGTCAAAATTGAAGCTTTGTATGTTTACTTCAAAATAACATTAAAAAAATGTGTCTTATTCTGCATAGGTAAGCCTGTACAGGTTCTCAAAGCCGACTTTTTTTTGTTTTTTGCATAAATAATGTGTTTTTCTAATTTTCTTCCAGATATATTTTGGTTTAAGTAGCTAATTACTAACCTAATGTGAATGTCAAAATGGTGAGAAAGGTATGTTGTGATCCCATGAAAAAACACAACAGTAAGTTATAATAAAAGCTCTCATTCCTGTGCCTAAAACATTATATAAATATTTGGGACTACAGGCAGGTCAAATGATTTGTAAAAATTGCCACCATAATCTTGTGGCTTTGAGAAAGAAATCTGGTTCTGCTTCTGCGGAGCCTGCAGAAGTTTCTTCAAGTTCTGAAGAAGCAAACATAGGTGACAGTTGCACATCCAACAACGGTTCAGAAATGGATACATCAAAGGAATTCGCCCTGGACAGGCTGAATGTGACCCTGCCACTGTTTGACATCACTCCAGTTAAAACAAGTTAGATCATGACAAATATTTTCAAAGTTAATTTTCACCTTGTTTAGGTTGGGACAATAAACTAGTGCTCAGTACTTAGCTATGTACATATGTATGTACATAGCTAAGTACTGAGCACTAGTTTATTGTCCCAACCTAAAACCTTTATTGGAGAAGAATATATACCCATAATCTCATGTATGAGATGCTACATGATAGAAGACCACTATACAAACCAATGCACACAACAAAAAGATTACAAAATATGCTCAGAATGTGCAGAAGAGGGTCACTCCTGCCACCAGTGTACAAGTGAGACAAAGAAATGCATAAATTGCGAGGGACCACATAGAACCTTAGCAATGAAATGCCCTTTCAGGAAAAAGACCTTTGATAGTAAAAGGAAAGTTAACAATGACAAGGAAACTAACAAAAAAACATACACTGAAATCATAAAGTCAAATACTAAAGAAACAGACCTTAACATTAACTTAGAAAAAGATACACCAGCAAAAATACTGACATGCATGCTACATGCGCACCTGGCAAACATCGCAGAACCAGGCACATACGAGTCTACCCTTAACACGACACTAAAATTAAATAACTTAACAGAAATCAAAATACCTGAAATTTCAAATAGCAAATCATCTTAGATATGGCTACCAATATACAAGAAGAAACAGACACTATAGGGATGGAACATACTGAAACACCACAAGAAAATGCCGAACAAGACACAACCAACATACACAGGATTAAAGGAGAAGATTTAGGTCTGGCAATAATTACCTCAACTTCACAAGGTTGGCCAGAACATAACCTAAGTTAAGAATGATAAGTGAAGCACTAGAAGAAAAGAAATATAAATGGGCTCACACCAACCCTAGGTATGAAGAACAGGAAATTCTACAATTAATATCAAACAACAAAATTGACTTAGAAAATTGCTGGAGAGTTACAGAGGATGAAAAGTTCAGGAAATTAAGATCAGGGTTACATGAACAAAAAACACCACCACCAAAATATCATAGAAGGAAAAGACACCAAAGCAAGTAACGCACAATATGGATACAATTAGAATATTACAGCACAACGTAGCCCATTGGAAAACAAACAAATACAATCTAATATCAAATTACAAAGACATTGATCCTGATATAATTCTTATTAATAGTCACGGTTTAATAAATGATGAATCACTTAAAATATTCAATTAAATTACATACAAACTCAATACTAGTAATGAAATGCTCGATGATAGTGCAATCCTGATCAAAAACAATATCAAACATACAATAAGAGATGAGAAGAATACATCACAGATATTATCTAATATCAAAACACTTCAGACATTTGCTGGAAGCAAGACAGTTTCAAGTCCTCACGGACCATAAATCCCTAACTTTCGCCATGTCCCGCCAGTCTGACTTATATTCTCCCCGTGTTCAAAGACAGCTTTTTACATTTCTGTTTTTACAACAGATGAAAAAGCACATCAGTGGACAGGAAAACACCGTGGCCGACGCTCTCTCTCGCTGTGTTTCTTCCGTATAGTCACTCCCCATACCGTCCCCCCTTGACTTTAAAAAGAATAGCACTTCTCAAGTCAACGACGATGAACTAGCAACTCTCAGGACACCCACAACAGCCTCAGACGTCAGCCTTTCACTTTGCCAGAACTGACTTGGAAATCTGGTGTGACATATCCTGCAGTCTTCCAAGACTCACCGCCACACTAAGGCTCTTTTGGAGACGCTGACACTCCCCGCACACAGGTTTGAAACGGTACATGTTGATATTTTGGGACATTGGCCACCATCGAGAGGGTTCACTTACCTTCTTACTTGCGTCGACCGGTTCACTAGGTAGGTTGAGGCGATACCTATGCAAGACATGTCGGCCGAGACAACTGCCATGGTATTCCTCTCAGGATGGGTGGCTCGATTTAGTGCACCCAATACCATTATCTCGATTTGGTGCACCCAATACCATTATCTCGATTTGGTGCACCCAATACCATTATCACTGACCGTGGTGCACAATTTGAGTCAGATCTTTGGGGCCAGCTTTTGAGTTTTCTTGGGTCTTCTCGCCAACGTACTACTGCTTATCATCCACAGTCTAATGGCATGGTGGAGCGGCTCCACCGACGCCTGAAGGATGCTTGCAGGTCACAACCACATCCATATCGTTGGGCTGAGACTTTACCACTGGTCCTCTTTAATATTCGTTCTACTTTCAAGAAGGATTTACGATGTAGCCCAGCCGAACTCACATATGGTCAAACTCTCCGTCTTCCAGGGGACTTCTACATAGCTCCAAACTTTCAACCGGACAAATTCACATAGACACCAAATGTTGGATGCCCTCCGCGTCGTCGTGTCAAAGATGAGAGTTACTCCTCCCCGCTCCAGTGGCCAACGGAAAACTTAAGGGGGCTACTCGAGGTATTCCATACCAAAATGCACTTGGTATGAATAAATCATTATCGTCCATTCTTGGTTCTGAGGTGTGTGTCTCGAGTACGGTTGAGTACGATCTAAAACTTGAACTTGAGTTGGGAGTCACCCAGCGGAAGCCTTTTGTCCGGAGCCATATGTAAACAAACGCTTTTCCCTCATCCAGCTTATAAGACTTCACCATGGAAGCGGTCTCTAATATCGAAATATACCTAAATAACCCTGAAAACATACCGAAATATATAAAAAGATATAGAAAGACGCATTTCTATGTATGTATTTCGTTGAATACGGTAGAGACACTACCATGGCAGCACACGGAGTGGTAAAAATGGATGAGGACTGCGCGTTCATTTTCTGAGACACTGACTAGTTTTAGTCCTTGCCTAAAAGTAGTGCTTTTTCTGATGGAGGTATTTTAATGGGAAATATTTCGCAGAAGTTGGCGGCTCCAACCACCCAGGCAATCACACACCATCAAATTAGTTTTTTTAAACCTAAATAGCTCCCAAAAACCTAACCCAAAACTACCCTAAGCCTAATATAACCTAAACCAAACCTTAACCTAAATCTAACCTAACCAAAACTAAACGTAACCTAACTCAGCAATTATTATATAAAAATAAATTATATTTTTCGTTTCCGGAAGTGAATAACTACTGCACAATATACGGAGCCGAAATAATAGAGAAAAAGTAAGCTGAAAGGGCCTGTAAGGTCTGTTGGTGACGGCGGTAGCGACCCGCGCAGTTCTCGTCCATTATAATAACCCACGGCGTTCATGATGAACATTTTGATGACCACATGTGACAGTAAAAATAAGTTACTTACTTGATAGGATTTCCAGTGTCTGCCCATATAACAGTGTTCACTTTATAAAATTACCCCTTCCCAAGATCCCTGAGGATCTCTTAGGATCTCATCTAGGGAAGGACTGCACATAAATAAGTGATGAGGGTTTGGGGAGGAAATTGTGTCGAGTGGAATCATAGCGGAGGATAAATTAGCGGAGGAATCATGCGGAGGGGAAGAAGATTTAGTTGAAGAAAGTAAAGCAAAGAAAATGAAAAAACAGTATAAGAGCAAATAGATGGTGGGCGATCCACCCTTTCTTTTTATTAGACCTAGCCGCAAAGCCGCCCTCGGGCGGACTTTTTGGCTAGCTCCTGCGGAGAGCTTTTTGGTGGGCCCACCACCTGTGTTTGGTGGGCCTTCGGCCCACCAAACATGGGGCTCTCCAGATAGCCCTTCTAACTTTCCTGAAATCATGGATGTAGAAATGTATGTATTCCCCCACCCATTCACTCACCCATTACCCATCACCCCCACACCCATTCACTCCCCCATTAACCCCTCACCCCCCCCCCCTATTCCCTCACCCATCACCATCACCCCCAACCCATCACCCCCCCCCCATTCACTCACCCATCACCCCCCACCCATTACCCATCACCCCACACCCATTACCCATCACCCCACCCATTCACTCACTCATTACCCATCACCCTACATCAAGGTTTCCTCAATTCTCGCAACCCACTTTTTTTCATTCTCGCTAATAGGCTGCTAAAAAAAAAAAAAAAAAAAAAATGATCGGATCATCTCATAAGTGGGCTTATGACCTTCCCCTGGTCAACCTGATTCCAAAAATGTGCCATATGAGGTGTTTGCGCCACGGGGGGCGGAACCTATACCACATACACACACAAGACAGACACACACTTTCGCTTATATTATTATAGATTATAGTGATTTGCCACGCACTTCTACCACATTTGTTATGCTGTTATATTAATTTTGGACGGCATTGAATATATATATATATATAATTATTTTTTGGAAAGTCACGTTTTTAACTTTGTATTAGATGAATAAATTTATAAATTTACATACCCAACTGTCCTTAAATAAATACACATACCCACATTAATACTATTATCATTATTATTTTGTTTTTATATATTTAATATATACTTATACATACATGCATCTACCCATTCATACACACTTCATACATATAGAATAATTATGATTTGATTTTTTTTTATCAGAAATTAATTTGCAGTGAAGATTGGATACGGTTCTCCTCTATTTAGCTTTTTGGAAGGTTTCTGAAACCCTCCATGCTCTTTATTGTCTCTTTCTCCTATTATTTCTAGGTAGTGTTTGTCTTGATTATGTTCGTTAATCTGTCTCTTGTTCTTATTGCCTTTTCCAAAAAATCTGATATTTATTGGGGTTTTTAATTTTGCAAGGTTATGCATTTGTTCAGTATTAATATTTATGGGTATTTGTCTTCTAAAGCAAAGCGAAGAGCCTTGTTTGAATTATTTGAAGTTTGAGCAAATTCGTTCTTGATATGTGAGCAATGGGTACGGTGGATATTCTAGTATTGGTATTATTAAGGTCTTAACTAGATTTTCTTTATATCTTTTGGAAGGCTATTAAATCGTTTTATCATGTTCAATGCTTGGTTTTCTTTATTTGGGGGTGTGTTTGGACGTGTGGAAGAATTCCTCTTGTTTTGCTTTAATCCTAAAATCTCTCCCCACCTAGAGCATAGGGCGGGGCAACTATATTTTTTTTTTTTTCCAAATTAATGGAGAGGGGTGTTCAAAAAACTTATTTTGGTGTGGAGAACGCAAAATGAAGAAAAAGTTCAATCTGGGCAACCCCGATTATTATCAGTGATTATTATTAAATTGGTGATCAATTTTTTATTGTAGTTAGCTCATCCTACGCCTCTTCAATTGTTATGCCGTGGCTGCTCCATTTTCTCTCATAAGTATTGTTCTAATACTTCATAAAATATATAAGACATCTAAAAGTTAAAGAAATATAGGTCGCATTCAACTTAATTAAAATTAACATACAGTTTGGCATATGCTGCCATAATAATACGCATATAAGTAAGGAATAATGAAAGACGCAAGTAAGCAAAGCAGCGCCTTGTTGCACGCTAAGGTCATTTTTGCTTGGCTGAAAGAGAGGGCTTTTGATAAGACCTTGTTGGCCATTGGAGACTACAAGTGTGAACACTGGTGTGAAAGCTGGAGTACTGCGGAAGGGGTGGAGCTGCACCTGGGGGGAAGGCTGGTCTGGTTGGTGTGCAACTTACACACTGGTGAACTTCCCCTGTGCCATTGGATTGTTGGCCTTGATGGCCCTAGTCTAAGACAACAAAATATCCGGGGCCCTGGCGGGCCAATAGGAAAGCTCCTTGATTCTGCTACAGACTTTGAGATCAATCCAAACCTCACCCGTATCTCGTTGGCCCTCCAGTGATCAAGCTGCCTCACAAGGTTTATCCAAAATCTCTCAACTGATCAACACATGGCTTAAAACCCTGTTGCCTTTTCAGGTGGTGGAGGCCTCCCCCGAAAGAAGCNAAAAAAATTTTTGGGGGGGGTTTTTGCTTTTTGGGGGGGTTTCTCCCCAGGGAAGTTTCTTCAAGTTCTGAAGAAGCAAACATAGGTGACAGTTGCACATCCAAAAAACGGTTCAGAAATGGATACATCAAAGGAATTCCCGCCCTGGACAGGCTGAATGTGACCCTGCCACTGTTTGAATCACTCCAGTTAAAACCCAAAAGTTAGATCATGACAAATTTTCAAAGTTAATTTTACCTTGTTTAGGTTGGGACAATAAACTAGTGCTCAGTACTTAGCTATGTACATATGTATGTACATAGCAAGTACTGAGCCCTAGTTTATTGTCCCAACCTAAACCTTTATTGGAGAAGAATATATACCCAAATCTCATGTATGAGATGCTACATGATAGAAGACCACTAACAAACCAATGCCACAACAAAAAATTACAAAATATGCTCAGAATGTGCAGAAGAGGGTCACTCCTGCCACCAGTGTACAGTGAGACAAAGAAATGCATAAATTGCGAGGGACCACATAGAACTTAGCAATGAAATGCCCTTTCAGGAAAAAGACCTTTGATAGAAAAAGGAAAGTTAACAATGACAAGGAAACTAACAAAAAACATACACGGGAAATCATAAAGTCAAATACTAAAAGAAACAGACCTTAACATTAACTTAGAAAAGAAAACACCAGCAAAAATACTGACATGCATGCTACATGCGCCCCTGGCAAACATCGCAGAACCAGGCACATACGAGTCTACCCTTAACACGAAAACTAAAATTAAATAACTTAACAGAAATAAAAAATAACCTGAAATTTCAAATAGCAAATCATCTTAGATATGGCTACCAATATACAAGAAGAAACAGACACTATAGGGATGGAACATAACTGAAACACCACAAGAAAATGCCGAACAAGACACAACCCAACATACACAGGTTAAAGGAGAAGATTTAGGTCTGGCAATAATTACCTCAACTTCAAAAGGTTTGGGGCCAGAACATAACCTAAGTTAAGAATGATAAGTGAAGCACTAGAAGAAAAGAAATATAAATGGGCTCACACCAACCCTAGGTATGAAGAACAGGAAATTCTACAATTAATATCAAACAACAAAATTGACTTAGAAAATTGCTGGAGAGTTACAGAGGATGAAAAGTTCAGGAAATTAAGATCAGGGTTACATGAACAAAAAACACCACCACCAAAATATCATAGAAGGAAAAGACACCAAAGCAAGTAACGCACAATATGGATACAATTAGAATATTACAGCACAACGTAGCCCATTGGAAAACAAACAAATACAATCTAATATCAAATTACAAAGACATTGATCCTGATATAATTCTTATTAATAGTCACGGTTTAATAAATGATGAATCACTTAAAATATTCAATTAAATTACATACAAACTCAATACTAGTAATGAAATGCTCGATGATAGTGCAATCCTGATCAAAAACAATATCAAACATACAATAAGAGATGAGAAGAATACATCACAGATATTATCTAATATCAAAACACTTCAGACATTTGCTGGAAGCAAGACAGTTTCAAGTCCTCACGGACCATAAATCCCTAACTTTCGCCATGTCCCGCCAGTCTGACTTATATTCTCCCCGTGTTCAAAGACAGCTTTCTTACATTTCTGTTTTTACAACAGATGTAAAGCACATCAGTGGACAGGAAAACACCGTGGCCGACGCTCTCTCTCGCTGTGTTTCTTCCGTATAGTCACTCTCCATACCGTCACCCCTTGACTTTCAAAGAATAGCACTTTCTCAAGTCAACGACGATGAACTAGCAACTCTCAGGACAGCAACAACAAGCCTCAGACGTCAGCCTTTCACTTTGCCAGAATCTGACTTGGAAATCTGGTGTGACATATCCTGCAGTCTTCCAAGACTCACCGCCACACTAAGGCTCTTTTGGAGACGCTGACACTCCCCGCACACAGGTTTGAAACGGTACATGTTGATATTTTGGGACATTGGCCACCATCGAGAGGGTTCACTTACCTTCTTACTTGCGTCGACCGGTTCACTAGGTAGGTTGAGGCGATACCTATGCAAGACATGTCGGCCGAGACAACTGCCATGGTATTCCTCTCAGGATGGGTGGCTCGTTTTTAGTGCACCCAATACCATTATCTCGATTTGGTGCACCCAATACCATTATCTGGGATTTGGTGAAACCCAATACCATTATCACGGGACCGTGGTGCACAATTTGAGTCAGATTTTTGGGGGCCAGCTTTTGAGTTTTCTTGGGTCTTCTCCCCCACGTACTATGCTTATCATCCCCAGTCTAATGGCATGGTGGAGGGGCTCCACGACGCCCCTGAAGGATGCTTGCAGGTCACAACCACACCCATATCGTTGGGCTGAGACTTACCAACTGGTCCTCTTTAATATTCGTTCTACTTTCAAGAAGGTTTTACGATGTAGCCCAGCCGAAACTCACATATGGTCAAACTCTCCGTCTTCCGGGGGAAACTTCTACATAGCTCCAAACTTTCAACCGACAAATTCACATAGAACCAAATGTTGGATGCCCTCCGCGTCGTCGTGTCAAAGATGAGAGTTACTCCCCCCCGCCCCAGTGGCCAACGGAAAACTTAAGGGGGCTACTCGAGGTATTCCATACCAAAATGCACTTGGTATGAATAAATCATTATCGTCCATTCTTGGTTCTGAGGTTTTTGTCCGAGTACGGTTGAGTACGATCTAAAACTTGAACTTGAGTTGGGAGTCACCCAGGGGAACCCTTTGTCCGGGGGCCATATGAAAACAAACGCTTTTCCCTCATCCAGTTTTATAAGACTTCACCATGGAAGCGGTCTCTAATATCGAAATATACCTAAATAACCCTGAAAACATACCGAATATATAAAAAAGATATAGAAAGACGCATTTCTATGTATGTATTTTCGTTGAATACGGTAGGGGACACTACCATGGCAGCACACGGAGTGGTAAAAATGGATGGGGACTGCGCGTTCATTTTCTGAGACATGACTAGTTTAGCCCTTTGCCAAAAAGTAGTGCTTTTTCTGATGGAGGTTTTTAATGGGAAATATTTCGCAGAATTTGGGCGGCCCCAAACCCACCCGGGCAATCACACCCCATCAAATTAGTTTTTTAAACCTAATAGCTCCCAAAAACCTAACCCAAAACTACCCTAAGCCTAATAAACCTAACCAAACCTTAACCTAAATCTAACCTAACCAAACTAAACGTAACCTACTCAGCAATTATTATATAAAAAAAAATTATATTTTTCTTTTCCGGAAGTGAATAACTACTGCACAATATACGGAGCCGAAAATAATAGAGAAAAAGTAAGCTGTAAGGCTGTAAGGTCTTTTGCTGACGGCGTAGCGACCGCAGTTCTCGTCCATTATAATAACCCACGGCGTTCATGATGAGACATTTTGATGACCACATGTGACAGTAAAATAAGTTTACTTACATTGATAGGATTTCCAGTGTCTGCCCATGATAACAGTGTTCACTTTATAAAGTTACCATTCCCAAGATCCTGAGGATCTCTTGGGGATCTCATCTTAGGGAAGGACTGCACATAAATAAGTGAATGAGGTTGGGGAGGCACTTGTGTCGCAGTGGAATCATAGGGAGGATAAATTAGCGGAGGAATCATAGCGGAGGGGAAGAAGAATTGAGTTGAAGAAATAAAGCAAGAGAAAATGAAATACGGGTATAAGAGCAAATAGATGGTGGGCGATCCACCTGCTTTAAAATTAGACTAGCCGAAAGCCGCCCTCCGGGCGGACTTTTTGGCTAGCTCCTGCGGAGAGCTATTGGTGGGCCCACCACCTGTTTTTGGTGGGCCTTCGGCCCCCAAACATGGACTCTCCAGATAGCCCCTTTCAAAACTTTCCTGAAATTCATGGATGTAGAAATGTATGTATTCCCCCCACCCATTCACTAAACCCATTACCCATCACCACACACCCATTCACTCACCCATTACCCATCACCCCCCACCTATTCCCCTACCCCATCACCCATCACCCCCAACCCATCACCCCCACCCATTCACCACCATCACCCCACACCATTACCCATCCCCCCACACCCATTACCCATCACCCCACCCATTCACTCACTCATTACCCTCACCCTACATCAAGGTTTCCTCAATTCTGGGCAACCCCTTTTTTCATTCTCGCTAATAGGCTGCTAAAAAAAAAAAAAAAAAAAAATGATCGGATTCATCCATAAGTGGGCTTATAAACCTCCCCTGGTCAACCTGATTCCAAAAATGTGCCATATGAGGTGTTTGCCCCACGGGGGGCGGAACCTATACCACATACACACACAAGACAGACACCATTTTCGCTTATTTTATTATAGATTATAGTGATTTGCCACGCACTTCTACCACATTTGTTATGCTGTTAAATATTAATTTGGACGGCTTTTGAATATATAATATATATAATTTTTTTTGGAAAGTCAACGTTTTTAACTTTGTATTAGATGAATAAATTTATAAATTTACATACCCAACTGTCTTAATAAATACACATACCCACATTAATAATATTATCATTTATTTTTTTTTTTATAATATTTAATAATACTTATAACATAATGCATCTACCCATTCATACACACTTCATAATATAGAATAATATGATTTGATTTTTTTTATCAAAATTAATTGCAGTGAAGTTTGGGATACGGTTCCTTATTTAGCTTTTTGGAGGTTTCTGAAACCCTCCATGCTCTTTATTGTCTCTTTCTCCTATTATTTCTAGTAGTGTTTGTCTTTGATTATGTTCGTTAATCTGTCTCTTGTTCTTATTGCCTTTTCAAAAAGTCTGATATTTTTTGGGTTTTAATTTAGCAAGGTTATGCATTTGTTCAGTATTAATATTGTAGGGGTTTATTTGTTTTCTAAAGCAAAGCGAAGAGCCTTGTTTGAATTATTTGAAGTTTGAGCAAGTTCGTTTTTGATAATGTGAGCAAGGGGTTTACGGTGGATATTCTAGTATTGGTATTATTAAGGTCTTAACTAGATTTACTTTTATATCTTTTGGAAGGCTTTTAAATCGTTTGATCATGTTCAATGTTTGGGTTTGCTTTATTGGTGGTGTGTTTGACGTGTGGAAGAATTCCTCTTGTTTAGTTTTAATCCTAAAATCTCTCCTACCTAGAGCAGTAGGGCGGGTCATACTATATTTTTTTTTTTTCCAATTAATGGAGAGGGGTGTTCAAATAACGTATTTTGGTGTGTAGAACGCAAATATGAAGAAAAAGTTCAATTCTGACAACCCTGATTATTATCAGTTGATTATTATTAATTGGTGATCAATTTGTTATTGTAGTTAGCTCATCCTACGCCTCTTCAATTGTTATCCCTGGCTGCTCACATTTTCTCTCTTTACAGTATTGTTCTAACTACTTCATAAAATATATAAGACATCTAAATAGTTAAAAAAATATAGGTCGCATTCAATTTAAATTTAAAATTAACATACAGTTTGGCATATGCTGCCATAATAATACGCATATAAGTAAGGAATAATAAAAGACCCCAAGTAAGCAAAGCAGCGCCTTGTTGCACTGCAAAGGGTCATGTTTGCTTGGCTGAAAGAGGGCTTTTGATAAGCCTTGTTGGCCATTGGAGACTACAAGTGTGAACACTGGTGTGAAGCTGGAGTACTGCGGAAGCTGGAGCTGCACCTGGGGAGAAGGTGGTCTGGTTGGTGTGCAACTTACACACTGGTGAACTTCCCCTGGGCCATTGGATTGTTGGCCTGATGGCCCTAGTCTAAAGACAACAAAAATCCGGGCCATGGCGGGCCAATAGGAAAGCTCCTTGATTCTGCTAAAAGGATTTTGAGATCAATCCAAACCTCACCCGTATCTCCGTTGGCCTCCAGTGATCAAGCTGCCTCACAAGGTCACCCAAAAATCTCTCAACTGATCAACACTATGGCTATAAAATTGTATGTGCATTCAGGATGGAGTGCTTCCTGCGGGGCTGGCTCTGTTGGATGATAGGACCAGTAAACCACAGCCGTGGCTCACAACAGCTAATAGACTTCTCAGGGTCTGGGTGTCCCAAAAAAGACTTAAATTAAAGGGAAGAACCTGAAGAATCTGCACTTCATTGTGCAATTCATCAAATTGAGTGTATTATCCATGTTGGGTTTAACGTGAAAGTCAAACACTCCTGGATGAAGGGCCTAGGCACATCCTCTTTCAACTGGACTGCCATAAGTCACAGAGGAAGGAGGTGCTGGACATTGTGATGCCACTGTGAAAAGATCTGCTTGGGATGGGCCCCCAGTGAAACCATTTTCCAAATAAAGCTGTGCTCTGAGGATCAGAAGATGATTTGGGGGTTGGAGAGAACCTGGCCATCAGGGGAGATGGGGGCCCGGAAACTCAGCTAGGAGACTCCTCTGTTAGGACCCGAGGACACCTGCATTATTGTGATGCTTTCAGCATAGTTGACCTGATCAGCTGGTCAGAAGATGTGTCAGAGCCACCTCTCACCTGCTCTCTAAGCACGTCCGAGGTGAAAAACATCGTCAACACACCCATGGAAGTGCTCAACTGGCCTTGCCACACACAAAGCATTGAGGGGGTTATTAAAATGGTGACTTGAGGTTTCTGCTAATTACTTTTCACATGAATAGAGAGATGGAGGGACCAGGGCTCAGGAAACCAGCAGGAGGCTGATGTCCAAAAATGAGTCACAACAGGACTTGTGCAACCTGGCAAAGTTCAAGAAGTCAGGAGAATAATCTTTGTAATTGTATTCAGTGATAAATTATACATGCGATTGACATGTTAATAAATATGAAAATTTTATTTGGCTTTATCAATATACCAATATCAATACTATATATCAATATATCAATAAAATTATCAATTTGCCTTATGTCTTCTAATAGTATATAAAGGGGCTGTAAAGGGTCAGAGTGAAAAACATTGACATACAAAATGATGTAGGTAAGAGATGTTCTATCCAAAAAATAAGCTCATATTTGAATTCCTTGTATAAAAATACATAATTTTGACACCCCTCATGAGAGAATTTCATTCAGATTCATGATGGCACCCAAGTATGACCCGCCCTACTAGAGTAGGGAATGATGTTTCCTGCTATTGAGACCGGATGTGTTTTCCTAGCTGTTAAAGGAATTATCTTAAATTTTGTGTTTTGTTTGAATTTTCCATTTTTCTCATAATTGTTTAGTGTTGTTATTTCTGTTTGTACTTTTTTCGCCATCCTTCTTTTGGACTTGCTTTGATGTGTGATGATTTGTGTTATATCATCGGCATACATGATGTTAAGGCATCCATAGGAAGATGTGGGGATATCTGATGTGTATTTTGTGTAGTGTTGGAGAGAGCGCACTTCCTTGCGGAACACCGCTCCTTATTTCAAAATGTAGTCCTTGGTACCCATTCATTGTGATATTTGCTGTTCTTCTATCAAGGAATGTACATAATAGTCTCGAAATTATGTCAGGCATATTTAGTGATCAAATGTTGTACTTCAGGCCTTCATGCCATACCTTATCGAATGCTTTAAGATACGTCACGAAGTACTATGTAACATTGATTTTTTCTTGCTAAGAGTGGCTATTTTCTCAAGTGTTATGGCAATGGCAGAGTCAGTGCCCTTGAGTTTTTGAATCCGTGTTGAGTGTCGGGTAATTTATTGTTTATTTCTAAATAATCCTTTAGTCCGTGGTTTATTAATTTTCGAAAAAATTTCGTGGAACCTTAGTAAAGATATGGGTCTATAGTGATGGGTTTGTGCTTGCTTTATTGGGTTTAGGTATTAGTTTTATTGATGCGTGCTTAAATTTGTGTGGGAAGTATCCCATAGAGAAGGAATGGTTTAAGATCTCTATATATGTTCTATGGCCCTTATCAGGTATTTTTGGAAATGATTAGTTTCTTGATTTTACTTTGCCCAGGAGCTTTGTTTATCATCTTTTTAGTATATTTTATTTCTTGCTTTGTTATTCCTTTGTCATTTGTTGTTTTCATTAATCTTCTTAGGTGAGTGATGTAATTTGAATCTTTAGTATGTCTGTGGGTATGTTTACATATTTCATTTGTCTGTCAAAGTGTATGTTTTCTGGGACTGAGTAAAACATTTCTTCCTATATTTCTAATATTCCCTTTTTCCCCCTCTAAGTACGCTTCTTTTTATTATGGATAATGTATTGGGAAGTATTATCTTTGTTTCCTTTAACTTGCTTAAATATAGCCAGAATTCCTAGTGGCTTTATTTATTTTTGAGTTTAAATTTTATCTTGCCAATTTGTTATTTTTTTTTTGGGATTCTTCTGTTAGAGCTTTTCTTAATGTTTACAGGCTGAAACTTGCCCCTTGTCCACCCTTTTTTTGGTTTTATTTAGATTACAAATTTTATTGTATAATTTTAGCTGTCTATTTAATATGATTTGGAATTGTTTTGGTGTTTGACTTTTGGTCATTAGTCCCTCTATTGTTTGTATTATTGTCTATCTTGGTGGGGTTAGTAATTTGATAGTGAGATGATATACTGAATATTTTAGGTATGTGGTCTGAGGTTGTCATCGGTCCTGCTTTCCATTGTGTAGTTATATGTTTATTGGTTGCAGAGTAAAAAAATATCAGGTGTAGTTTGAGTGGTTACTTGTTATATAAGTATGATTTATCAGGGTCAATAATGATTAAGATTTTTGTTTATCTATGAGAAGTTTTCAAATCCTTTCCCACTGTATTGTCATAATTGTCTCCGAGGATCCTATATTTAGCATTTAAATCTCCTAAAATATAAGTTGGTAAAGTTATTGATGCTATCCTATGAAAATCCGGGATAGGAAGATAAAGGTCTGGGTGGTGGAAGATAGTTGTCACTATATTTATTGGTCCTGTGTCTTGTGTGTATTGTTATTTTTATAATATCTGTGTGTAATCATCTCTTATTGTATGTTTGATATTGTTTTTGATCAGGATTGCACTGCCATCGTGCATTTCATTACTAGTATTGAGTTTGCATGTAGTATAATTGAATATTTTAAGTGATTCATAATTTTTTAAACCGTGACTATTAAATTATATCAGGATCTATGTCTTTTTAATTTAATATTTGATTGTATTTGTTTGTTTTCCCAAAGAGAATGGGCTACGTTGTGCTGTAATATTCTAAAGCTCCGTCCACACTAGCGGGCCAAAACCCGCCGGGCAGTGCCCCTCACGGAAAAGCCGCGGCCCCACTGAAAAACTCGTCCACAAGCAGAGCCTGCCTGGCCAGTCAGAGGCGAGCAGCGGGCAGCCAGGGAGTGTAAACCGTTTTCTATTCAGGAAAACTGTGTGCGGTACGACAACAAAGCGAAGCAAAAAAAGGACCGTAAGAAGCTGGCACTGTGTACCATAATCATTGCTATATGCCTGAAAAGAAAAAGGACCAAGTGGAGAAAAAGAAGTGGCTCCCCTTCTCCACTCCAAAGCTCCACATGCAACCTCGTATGTCTGGCAGGGGACGCACTGCCGGGCCGGCGGCGGAAATGCCGGTAAAATCCCCTCACGGGCATTATTCTCATTTGCCCGCGGGCACAAGCGGTGAGCCCGTCAACAGCAAACTGCTCGCTTGTGCTAGTGTGGACGGACCTTATTTTATCCAAGTGCGTTACTTGCTTTTGGTGTCTTTCCTTTTTTGATGTTTTGGTGGTGGTGGTGTTTTTGTTCATGTAACCCTGATCTTAATTTCCTGAACTTTCATCTTCTGTAACTCTCCAGCAATTTCCCAAGTCAATTGTGTTGTTTGCTATTATTGTAGTATTTCCTGTTCTTCATTTCTAGGGTTGGCGTAAGCTCATTTATATTTCTTTCTTCTAGTGCTTCATTATCATTCTTAAGTTTTAAATTATGTTCCGGCCACCTTGTGAAGTTGAGGTAATTATTGCAAGACCTAAATTTCTCCTTTTAATCCTGTGTATGTAAGTTGTGTCTTTTTTGCATTTGCTTGGTGTTTCCCGTATGTTCCATCCCTATAGTGTATGTTTCTTCTTTGTATATTGGGAGCCATGTCTAAGATGATTTTGCTATTTGGAATTTCAGGTATTTGATTTCTGGCAAGTTATTAAATTTCTTGTCTTTTTAAGGGTAGCCTCGTATGTGCCCGTTTCTGCGACGTTTGCCAGGTGGCATGTGCATGCATGTCAGTATTTTTGCTGGTGTATCTTTTTCTAAGTAATGTTTAAAGTCTGTTTCTTTAGTATTGACTCTGATTTGAGTGTATGTTTTTTTTTTTAGTTTTTTTCATTGTTAACTTTCCTTTTACTTTCAAAGGTCCTTTTTCCCTGAAAGGGCATTTCATTGCTAAAGGTTCTTTGTGGTCCCTCGCAAAATTTATGCATTTTTTTTTTCTCACTCATACACTTGGGGCCAGGAGTGACCCTCTTTTGCACATTCTGAGCATATTTTGTAATCTTTTGGGTGCATTGGTTTGTATAGTGGTCTTCTGTCATGTAGCATCTCATAAAATGAGATTATGGGTATATATTCTTCTCCTTTGACTAGGTTTTGGGCACAGACATAGAGAATAGTAGAATTCCTGGGAAATTTTGGGGTTTCTTTGCTATGTTTGTCTGGGAGAATGTTATTTTATTATGTTCGACTTGGAATTTGTAAGGTCATCTACATCATCTCCCCTATCCATGTATTTTGTTTTATTAATTCTTCTATTATGTCATCCTTTTCGTTGCCGTAAATATGGCATCCAACCTGGTTAAGATTACTGATCTTTTAGCTTTTAGTTCGGGGGGAAAAAAGGGGTACAAAGGTTATCTGGTTAATTGGCTTTAGTGTCTGTTCGAAAATTAAGCCCCACATCCCCTGTCGTTTTTGTTATTAAAAATGAACCCCTTCCCATTTTTTTGGGGTGATTTTTGTTGCGTGACGCGGGTTTTTCCTAGAGTATCCTTAAGAGGTCTTTTTTTGGGGTTCGGCGGTTTTTGTGAGACTTTTTGCTTTTTTTTTAACTCCCCGCCATTTTTAAAATCTATCATATTTGAAAAGAACAACCTATTACTTTTAATTCCAAAGACGAGCCCTGTTTCGACCCGAACCACTGCAAACGCTAATCCTACGCTAATTCGTTCGGGCCCCGCCTACTAATGGGCGCCGTGGTCCCCCGGGGGGGACCTCCCTGCCCCGTGAGGGTCTTACCTATTCCTGTTTGAGCTATGCCCTACCCTGGGTGTTCCCTATAACCACCCTCTAAGGGCCCCTTCGTGTCACGGGCCCTTCGCCCGAGGGGGCTGGGTTGGGCCCTTCGTCCCACACCGGGGGGGACTCTAAGGGGGCAAACCAACACACTAGTTGCCAGGGTAGACACAAATTTTTCCCTTCAACAGAGTGCCTTTTCCCAAAAGGGGACTCGGTGTCTCCTTCCCCCGGTATCACACGGGGCTTTTTCGTCGACTGTTTCGTCAAACCCAAAACACATTTGGTGGCCCCTGTTCGCGCCCCCTAAAAAAAACCAAAAAAATCCACGGTTGGGCCAACCCCTTCACCCAACAATAAAAACAAAGATGAAGCGATGACAGCGAAGGCGCGGAGTTTTGTTGTTAATTTTAAAAAACCTTTTGGGGCATAATATACGTAGCTACTGGGGTGAAAAGGGAGGAGGGTGATTGTTAGAAGAGAACTGCAGCGACAGATGAAACCCTTCATGTGGGAAAACTGGGGTTTATAGTGGACGAGAACTGGGGCGCCGGTTGGGGTTAATTTTCCCGGTTGGGTTTAAAATTTTCCCCGTCGGGGTTTCGAAGGGGACGATGCCCCCCCCTTTAGAAGGTTGGTTGGGTTAGGTTAGGGTAAAAATTTTTTCATCTCAGCAGGGCGTGGCAGACCCCAAAAATCGAGTGGGGGGCCGGGGGGGGGGCGGGGGCGGCCCCCCGGCCCACTTTTAAACCCTGTGGCCCCTAAACCTGTGGGGGGGGAAAAAATTGCCCAAGGGCCCCAAAAACCCACACCCCCAATTGTGTAAGCAATTTCGGTTGGTGTGAAATCCCCATTTTATTGTGCCCCCCCAAAAAGGGGACCGCGCAGTCCTCGCCCATTTTCCCCGGATCTTGATTTTTCCTTTGGCCCCGTAGTGTATTGGTTAGCACGTTTCTGCTCCAAACCGAAAAAGTTCCCGGGTTCGATCCCCGGGCGGAGCGAAGCAGAGGGGGTTCTTTTTTAAAAAACCCGACCCCTTTCCACCCACAGTAAATGGGTACCGGGTTTAAACCCGGGGGGTTTTTGGTGACCCCCCCCCCGGGGGTGGTCTTGGGCCAACCTAAGCCCGAGCGGTAGTAAACTATGCTCTGGGGAAATTATCCCAAAACAAACAAAAAAACACCACATTCCCCCCAAACTTTTTCCCCTGTCTCAATCATCCGCCCCCTTTGGGCCTCACCAGTCAAACAACAGTCCCAGGGGCAATAACACCCCTTCCCCTTCCTGTCCTTTAAACCCACCTAATTCATTTCCAATCCCATATTCCAGTGAAAACCACACGCACTTTTTCCCTTCTCTCCCCGTTATAAATTTTCAAATCTCATATTCTACTAGTATCATTCTACCGCAAATTGTAAACACCTAAAAACAGCTTCATATTTCTGAAAATCTATCACAAAATATATAAAGACCGACTGGATTAATTTTTCTGTAACCCTATTATGATGGGGTTCATTTCAAAAGCTTAATAATTTTCTAACACTATTTTTAACTTTCGAAAAAAATAAAAGACTTTTTTTTTGACCCCAAGTATGTTCGAAAGTATGTGCCCCCATTTTTGTATAATTTCTCAAAACCATTTTTATCGAACATGTTCGGCCCAAATGACCTCAAAATTCGACCAAACAGTCCAACCCAAAAGGCAGTTCGGGCGAAACAGTCCGACGAAAAGTACCCCCGTGTGATAGCCCCCCTTTAAGGGGGTTTCCACTTTTGGGGGACTCCCTTTACCCAAAGGGGGAGGGTAAGCAACCCAACAAACAAGACTGGCCCCAGGGGTGGAACACACCACAGCAACACAACAAAAAAGACCCGCGCAGGAACACAGCCACAGCAACACAACAAACAAGACTGCGCAGGAAAACATCCCAGCAACACAAAAAACAAGAATGCGCAGGAAAACAGCCACGCAAAAACAACACAAGACTGGAGGAACACGTCACAGCAACACAACAAACAAGACTTTCGCAGGAAACCAAGCCACAAACAAAAACAACAAAAAAGGGCTTGGGGCAGGAAAACGTCACAGCAACACAACAAACAAGACTGCGCAGGAACCAGTTTACAGCAACAACAAAAAACAAGCCCGCGCGGACAAAGCCACAGCAAAAACAACAAAAAAAGACTGCGCAGGAACACAGTCACAGCAACACAAAAAACAAGAAATGCGCAGGAACACAGTCCCCAGCAACACAACAAAAGCCCGCGCAGGAACACAGTCACAGCAACACAACAAAAAAGACTGCGCAGGAACACAGTCACAGCAACACAACAAACAAGACTGCGCAGGAACACAGCCACAGCAACACAAAAAAAAACAAGACTGCGCAGGAACACAGCTAACAGCAACACAACAAACAAGACTGCGCAGGAACACAGCCACAGCAACACAACAAACAAGACTGCGCAGGAACACAGTCACAGCAACACAACAAACAAGACTGCGCAGGAACACAGTCACAGCAACACAACAAACAAGACTGCGCAGGAACACAGCCACAGCAACACAACAAACAAGACTGCGCAGGAACACAGCCACAGCAACACAACAAACAAGACTGCGCAGGAACACAGTCACAGCAACACAACAAACAAGACTGCGCAGGAACACAGCTAACAGCAACACAACAAACAAGACTGCGCAGGAACACAGCTAACAGCAACACAACAAACAAGACTGCGCAGGAACACAGCTAACAGCAACACAACAAACAAGACTGCGCAGGAACACAGCTAACAGCAACACAACAAACAAGACTGCGCAGGAACACAGCTAACAGCAACACAACAAACAAGACTGCGCAGGAACTACTATATTATTATATTGCTGTTTCCCCTATAGCTAACAACCAGCCCAGTGTCCGCGCTGCCCCTCCCACCGTGTAGTGCTACGCTCTCACCTCCTCGCCCTGACCGTGGCCACCTGTGACCTGCCCACCCTGCTGGCGGCGGCTGGCGTCCACCCCTCCCGGCAACACGCCGTCCTCCGCCTCACCTGTGCCTTCCTGAGGAAGACAGGTCAACTACAGCGCCTGTGATAGCACCATAGGACATCACCAGGGCTCATAGTGTTCCCCAAGGGATCCTCACACCAGGGTTGACCAGGCCAGTCAAGCCAGGAACCCAAGCCAGGGTTGTGTGTTGCGCCACATCAGCGCCTGCACCGTGGGGCTGCACCGAGGCCCAGCACCGTCCACCCTACATGTAACGGCCCTCGGTGTAACGGAGGGCAGATTTAAGGGACTCCTTGCCAGACAAATGTGTGGGCAGGAAGGGCTCATCGGCCAGACGCTTGTCCCCGCTGGCACTGTCAACGCAACATCAGGGATCTTTTTATATTTGTAATGTTTGGGTTGGCAGGCGTTTTAGGCCTATCAGATATTAAGATATAGAGTGCAGGAGCCTGTGTGGCCAGTGATTTAGTGGTGGGTGTGTAGGTGGGCTAAAATAGTGACTACAGGAAAACCTCGCGTATTCACACACTCATTGTTCGGACTGTGACATTATTCGGACCTCCTCCTTTTTTTTTTTTTTTTTTTTTAGGGTCGAAATTCACCGATGTGAAAATACTGCATATTCTTTATGCAGCTTCTGGATCTTGGTGGCCACCTTATCAATTCGTTGCATTGGAAGTCTTGCCCTAGCCCGGACTCCTTCAACAATGAGGGAGACCTCCTGTGCCCAAACGGGGATCCTCTTCTTCTGAACGTGGAGCTTGTAAATAACCCCAGACCAGGACTTCTCTCAAAGCTGGTCGTTGGGCTCCAGGGATTGTTTCCAGGGGTGCCACAAGGTGCCGTTCTTGGTATTAGTGGCTGCCATCACACACACACCACAACACACCACACACACCACACACACACACACACACACACACCCCACACACAGACAAAAAACACGCCTGGATAAGAAAAGTGTACTACTTAAGACGGATGAAGACAGATGCATTATGTTATCATTGAGACATTTGCTGCAAGGGACCTTAGAAAGGCATGCTGATAAGGACCGTCTGGGACATGTGTTCGTTACAAAGCCCTCTTTGCCGTTTCCCCACCACATGGCCTTCAGGGTGACACTTCAAGGTCATTGACCACCAGGTAAAGGTCATGCTATTTTGATAACATTTTGGTCTACAGTGATTTGTAATGAAGTGTGACAGGCATCCCAGTGGGGAGCTCTAGTGTTCCAACTCTCATTTTTAACAACCACCCTAACGGCCCACTGCAGCAGAAAGTGTTCAATAGTCTCAGAGGACGCTCCTGCAGCGGGGGGCAGGGGGGGTCAGGGGACTGACGGAGGCGGTGCAGGTGAGCCGTGAGTGTGGTGTGCCCAGGCGGAGGCGGGTGAGGGTGACATCCGGGACGCGGGACTTTGTGCTCATCCGGGGGTGGGGGGAAGAGTCAGTGCGGTATTGGCCCTTGGAGGTGGTGTGGAGGGCATGGCCGGGCCCCTGTTGTTCCAGGTGGCGCGGAGACCCGGGAGATGAGGTGTTGTGGCCGGGGAGAGGGGCAGGGGGGGCAGGGAGGCATTGTGGGGAAAACCAGTCACCCCGAGGGGCTGTTGTGTGCCCGCCCCTGACCCTGGTGGCAGCATCTTCAACTAACGGCCGGGAACCTCGCCGCGCGGGAGCTTTTGGAATGCCAGTCTTTCCTTAACGCCCCGGACTATTCCGGCCCCCATGTCCGCCCACGCCAAATATGTCCGGGGGCAAACAATGACCGGGAAATCCGAAATCCAGCAATAGGAGGTCCGGGAAATCGGGGGTGAGTGTATACAGTCAAACCTCGATATAACGGACTAAAGGGGGGAGGAGTGGCCCGTTAAAGCCGATGTCCGTTATAGCGAGGGTATTTTCCCAAAGGTGGAAAGATATATTAAAAAAAGGGAAAAAAATAGTTAAATCCATGAGAAATAATCCCACACACACCAGCAGACGTGTAGCTAGTCAAGCTAAAGCTCTAGTGAAAGGTAAACAAATTACTACAGGTCAGACTCAATCGTGGCTTCTAAAGGTATTGCTTATTATCAGGGACAAATGCTCATTATTATAAATATTATATGGTTGTGAAGTGCAGTTCTCTACACGTGTCATTAATTAGGTCAGTGTAGCACTGCGTGTCCCCTTAGATAAGGGTGATTTAGTGTGTTGAGGTGACAGGGAGACGTAGCAGCGGCCACGCCATAACACTAATAGTCACTATTTTAAACACTACACACCTCTACCACTAAATCACTAGCAACAACAGGCTCCTTCCTTATATATCTTATGATGGGATACATCAAAACTCCTTAAAACCCAACCATTCCAAAAAAAAATGACAAAATAACACAATTATGTTGATTGACAATACGAGCGGCGATAAGCGGTCTAATATTTCAAAAAAAAAAAAAAAAAAAAAAAAATCACGCAAATGGAGTCCGTTTACATCCAGGGCCGTTATATCGAGGTTTGACTGTATATATATATATATATATATATATATGTATATATAATATATATATATTTTATATATATATATATATTTTAAAATATATATTTATATTATAATTTATATATATATATATTATATATATATATATATAGGATATATATATATATATAATATATATATATATATATATATATATATATATATGTATATATATATGTATATATTATATATAATATTATATATATATATATATATATATATATATATATATATATATAGATGTATATTATATATATATATATATATATATTTTAGATGTATATATAATTATTATATATATATTTTATATATATATATATATATATATATATATATATATATATATATATATATATATACAGTCGAACTTCAATTTTAAAGGACCTTCGGATTTAACGGACTCCATTTGCGTGACAAATTTGCGAGCAATAATGGCATGCCAGACCGCTTATCGCCGCTTTAATTGTCAACTCAACATAATTGTGTTATTTTGTCATTTTGTTTTGGAATGGTTGGGTTTTTTAAGGGGTTTGATGTATCCCATAAAAAGATATATAAGGAAGGAGCCTGTGTTGCTAGTGATTTAGTGGTAGAAGGTGTGTAGTGTTTAAAATAGTGACTATTAGTGTTATGGCGTGGCCGCTGCTACGTCTCCTGTCACCTCAACACCCTAATCACCCTTACCTAAGGTGACACGCAGTGCTACACTGACCTAAATAGTGACACGTGTAGAGAACACATCGGGTTTCTCATCACAACCATACAATATTATATAATGAGCAACAGGCATGATAATAAAACTATACCTTTGACAGCCACGGCCTGTGTCTGGCTTTTCTTTCTTCTTGTGACCTCTCTGCTTAGGATCGCTTTGTAGGTCTGTCAAGCTCGAGCTCGAGCTTGACGCATATCTCCTTCCTTAATATATATATATTTTATATATATAATAATATATATATAATATATATATATATATATATATATATATATATATATATTTTATATATATATTATATATATTATTATAATATTAAAATATACTGTATATGTATTTAAAAAATCAGCAATTCAGTATATACTGTGTAAAATGTTATTGCAACCTGTCATGGGAACACTGGCTTTGCTGTAATTGTAATTGTGATTTGGAAATATTTAAATTTAGTAATTGTATTTGTAATAAACAAAAAATCCTTCCTGGTAATTGTAATTGAGTAGTTGGACAAGTCATCCTAATTACCTCCGCCAACGACGTTGTAGGGGTTATGTTTTCACCCCGATCTGTATGTCGTCTGTCTGTCTGTCTGTTAGTGTACAGGATTTCTCGAAAAGTTACGAATAGATTTGGACCAAACTCGGTATACCAAGTCTATTTGGGATAAGGAAGAACTGATTTAATTTGGATGAAATCTATTGACAACTGTTGCCATGGCAACCAATTGATGAAATATTCGGCCGGAGGTATGCGCTCATACTGAGTGCAATATAATAATATAAATATATATATTTTCATGCAACCAATTGATGAAATATTCGGGCGGAGGGATGCGGCTTACTGAGTGCCCCCCCCCCCTAGTTGTAATTGTAATTGAGCCAAACCCCTCTTATTACTCCAAGCCTGGTCCACGGGTGTCTTGTGTGGGTCCACCTTTAACCCATCATTGTGTTTTTGTTGGCAGACCTGTCCTCGAGGCGCCATGGAGCCAGCAAAGGAAGGGCAAAAAGGGTAGAGGACGGAAGGGCAAAAAAAAACGGCCCCAGCTGAGGGAAGGGCGGCGAGACAGCAGGGTAAGTGTTCCCCGGCGAGGCGTGGCAGGGCTGTGGAGCGGCTGTTTACTGCCTTGCCAACCCTCCTGAAGGATGGGCCTGACTCATGCTCACTGCATCTTTCTTCCAGGAAGATGCCGTCCAGGAGTGCCCGGTGTGCCTGACTGTCTTTGATGAAATAAGTCGCAGGCCGCGCAGTCTGCCCTGCGGTCATACTTTTTGCACCCCCTGTGTAAATGGGCTTAAGGAGCAAGGGCGAGTTACATGCCCCAACTGTCGCGTTGAACACCCCGTGCCTGAGGCGGGGCAGTTCCCCATCACCTATGTTTTTGAGGAAATTTTAAGGAGGCTGAGAGGTGCATCATTAGCCTCCCCGCCACCCAGTGCTGAGAAAGACCCGGCAGAGTCGGCACACTCACTAGGCACAAGACCTGGTCTACAGGGTCAAAAGGGGCTCAGCAAGCGGGTGCGTTCTCTGCTGGAGGAGCAGGAGGCCAAGATCCTGGCCGCCATACACAGCTGTCAGAAGGTGAAGGCAGAGCTGAACCAGTACGAGACAACCGCGAGAGACTGGGGAAGACAGCAGCAAGAATTAGAAGATAAACTTCAGTCCTTAGTTGATCAGTGCAAGGATGCCAGGGTGCTGGCGCGGCAGGAGGAGTTGAGTGCGTGTGATAAGAGGCAGCAGATAGATCAAGGGGAACAGCAGCTGCTCACTGTGCTGCAGGCGGTACGCACGGCCGCTTCAGGAGTGGAGGCTTACGAGACCATTGAAGATGCCGACCATGTCATGGAGGAGGAGACCCAGAGGGAGGAGGAGTGCCTGGCAAGGCTTCCTGATGTGCACACCGTCACCACCATCAAAGAGGTGAGTGAGTCACCGAGGCGGCAAGTGTTTTGTTGTGCTGAACATAAATAACACTGGAGACTGAACACACGGCTGCCCTCTCTTCTGTCCCGCGCACATATTCCCGTGCTCTGGAACAGTGTGTGTGTCAGGCAAGTCGGGTGCATGAATGATTACTCCACTGTTATACTACCAGACTCAGGTTGGCTATAATTATTACTGGTAAATTTGTTTGAGTTAGAATGTTTATTCCAGCACTCTATTCCTCACCCATACACGCAAGACAGAGCTGAGGTGTGACCACTGTGGCAAAGTGTTCACTCGTAAAGATGTTATTAGGAGCCACATGCTCACCCACACTGGTGTGAGAGACTTTGAGTGTCAGGAGTGTAGGAAAACATTTACCCAGAAGAGCCATCTTAACTCACACATGCTCACCCACACTGGTGAGAGAAACTTTGAGTGTCAGGAGTGTAGGAAAACATTTGCCCTCAAGAGCAGTCTTAACAAACACATACTCACCCACACTGGTGAGAGAAACTTTGAGTGTCAGGAGTGTAGGAAAACATTTGCCCGCAAGAGCAGTCTTAACTCACACATGGTCACCCACACTGGTGAGAGAAACTTTGCGTGTCAGGAGTGTAGGAAAACATTTGCCCGCAAGAGCAGTCTTAACAGACACATGCTCACCCACACTGGTGAGAGAAACTTTGAGTGTCAGGAGTGTAGGAAAACATTTGCCCGCAAGAGCAGTCTTAACACACACATGCTCACCCACACTGGTGAGAGAAACTTTGAGTGTCAGGAGTGTAGGAAAACATTTACCCGCAAGAGCAGTCTTAACAGACACATGCTCACCCACACTGGTGAGAGGAAGTACAAGTGTGATATTTGCGGCAAGTGTTTTCCTAGCAAGGGTCGTGTTGCCAGGCATATCCAGACACACCTGTGAGGAGGGAGTGGCTGTGTGTGGGTTGTGCTTGTGGTGGTGGGTGAGGGGCTTGCCAGGCATATACAACGCCACTTGTGAGGTGTTAAGAATATCAATAAAGCCACTTCATGAATAATTGTGTTCAATGTTTTATTTCACAGATTACAGAGGGAAAAATGAAAAAGAGAGATGGAGAGAGGTTATAATAAGAAGTGTGTCAGGAGGTTATATAATAATAGGTTATATAATATGATAATAGGTTCAAGTCAAGGTTCACCAATGTTACAGGTGCTGAGGTGAAGAGTCCAGGTCGGCGCCAACGCCAGGACTCCTCCCGGCTTCCCTTGTATTAGGGAACGCTTGGTTCATCCCCGGGGCCTCCACCGGGGTTCCTGCAGGACCAGCTGACGCCTCCCACCACAGGGGTGCTGGCAGAAGTAGTGCTGCAATGGAGGGCGTGAGGACCTACACTTGTGACCACTGTGGCAAAGTGTGCTCCAGCAAGGCTGGCAGTACTCAACACGTCCTCACCCATACACGCAAGACAGAGCTGAGGTGTGACCACTGTGGCAAAGTGTTCACTCGTAAAGATGTTCTTAGGAGCCACATGCTCACCCACACTGGTGTGAGAGACTTTGAGTGTCAGGAGTGTAGGAAAACATTTACCCAGAAGAGCCATCTTAACTCACACATGCTCACCCACACTGGTGAGAGAAACTTTGAGTGTCAGGAGTGTAGGAAAACATTTGCCCGCAAGAGCAGTCTTAACAAACACATGCTCACCCACACTGGTGAGAGAAACTTTGAGTGTCAGGAGTGTAGGAAAACATTTGCCCGCAAGAGCAGTCTTAACTCACACATGGTCACCCACACTGGTGAGAGAAACTTTGCGTGTCAGGAGTGTAGGAAAACATTTGCCCGCAAGAGCAGTCTTAACAGACACATGCTCACCCACACTGGTGAGAGAAACTTTGAGTGTCAGGAGTGTAGGAAAACATTTGCCCGCAAGAGCAGTCTTAACACACACATGCTCACCCACACTGGTGAGAGAAACTTTGAGTGTCAGGAGTGTAGGAAAACATTTACCCGCAAGAGCACTCTTAACAGATACATGCTCACCCACACTGGTGAGAGGAAGTACAAGTGTGATATTTGCGGCAAGTGTTTTCCTAGCAAGGGTCGTGTTGCCAGGCATATCCAGACACACCTGTGAGGAGGGAGTGGCTGTGTGTGGGTTGTGCTTGTGGTGGTGGGTGAGGGGTTTGCCAGACATATACAACGCCACTTGTGAGGTGTTAAGAATATCAATAAAGCCACTTCATGAATAATTGTGTTCAATGTTTTATTTCACAGATTACAGAGGGAAAAATGAAAAAGACAGATGGAGAGAGATTATAATAAGAAGTGTGTCAGGAGGTTATATAATAATAGGTTATATAATATGATAATAGGTTCAAGTCAAGGTTCACCAATGTTACAGGTGCTGAGGTGAAGAGTCCAGGTCGGCGCCAACGCCAGGACTCCTCCCGGCTTCCCTTGTATTAGGGAACGCTTGGTTCATCCCCGGGGCCTCCACCGGGGTTCCTGCAGGACCAGCTGACGCCTCCCACCACAGGGGTGCTGGCAGAAGTAGTGCTGCAATGGAGGGCGTGAGGACCTACACTTGTGACCACTGTGGCAAAGTGTGCTCCAGCAAGGCTGGCAGTACTCAACACGTCCTCACCCATACACGCAAGACAGAGCTGAGGTGTGACCACTGTGGCAAAGTGTTCACTCGTAAAGATGTTCTTAGGAGCCACATGCTCACCCACACTGGTGTGAGAGACTTTGAGTGTCAGGAGTGTAGGAAAACATTTACCCAGAAGAGCCATCTTAACTCACACATGCTCACCCACACTGGTGAGAGAAACTTTGAGTGTCAGGAGTGTAGGAAAACATTTGCCCTCTGTTAAAGAGCAGTCTTAACAAACACATACTCACCCACACTGGTGAGAGAAACTTTGAGTGTCAGGAGTGTAGGAAAACATTTGCCCGCAAGAGCAGTCTTAACTCACACATGGTCACCCATACTGGTGAGAGAAACTTTGCGTGTCAGGAGTGTAGGAAAACATTTGCCCGCAAGAGCAGTCTTAACAGACACATGCTCACCCACACTGGTGAGAGAAACTTTGAGTGTCAGGAGTGTAGGAAAACATTTGCCCGCAAGAGCAGTCTTAACACACACATGCTCACCCACACTGGTGAGAGAAACTTTGAGTGTCAGGAGTGTAGGAAAACATTTACCCGCAAGAGCAATCTTAACAGACACATGCTCACCCACACTGGTGAGAGGAAGTACAAGTGTGATATTTGCGGCAAGTGTTTTCCTAGCAAGGGTCGTGTTGCCAGGCATATCCAGACACACCTGTGAGGAGGGAGTGGCTGTGTGTGGGTTGTGCTTGTGGTGGTGGGTGAGGGGTTTGCCAGGCATATACAACGCCACTTGTGAGGTGTTAAGAATATCAATAAAGCCACTTCATGAATAATTGTGTTCAATGTTTTATTTCACAGATTACTGAGGGAAAAATGAAAAAGACAGATGGAGAGAGATTATAATAAGAAGTGTGTCAGGAGGTTATATAATAATAGGTTATATAATATGATAATAGGTTCAAGTCAATGTTCACCAATGTTACAGGTGCTGAGGTGAAGAGTCCAGGTCGGCGCCAACGCCAGGACTCCTCCCGGCTTCCCTTGTATTAGGGAACGCTTGGTTCATCCCCGGGGCCTCCACCGGGGTTCCTGCAGGACCAGCTGACGCCTCCCACCACAGGGGTGCTGGCAGAAGTAGTGCTGCCTGCAATGGAGGGCGTGAGGACCTACACTTGTGACCACTGTGGCAAAGTGTGCTCCAGCAAGGCTGGCAGTACTCAACACGTCCTCACCCATACACGCAAGACAGAGCTGAGGTGTGACCACTGTGGCAAAGTGTTCACTCGTAAAGATGTTCTTAGGAGCCACATGCTCACCCACACTGGTGTGAGAGACTTTGAGTGTCAGGAGTGTAGGAAAACATTTACCCAGAAGAGCCATCTTAACTCACACATGCTCACCCACACTGGTGAGAGAAACTTTGAGTGTCAGGAGTGTAGGAAAACATTTGCCCTCTGTTAAAGAGCAGTCTTAACAAACACATACTCACCCACACTGGTGAGAGAAACTTTGAGTGTCAGGAGTGTAGGAAAACATTTGCCCGCAAGAGCAGTCTTAACTCACACATGGTCACCCACACTGGTGAGAGAAACTTTGCGTGTCAGGAGTGTAGGAAAACATTTGCCCGCAAGAGCAGTCTTAACAGACACATGCTCACCCACACTGGTGAGAGAAACTTTGAGTGTCAGGAGTGTAGGAAAACATTTGCCCGCAAGAGCAGTCTTAACACACACATGCTCACCCACACTGGTGATTGATTGATTATTGTTTTAAGGCGCCGCAACTGCGGGGTTATTGACGCCTGCTTACAAAAGATACATGTAAAGTAAAACTAAAAAACAAAATTTAAGATAGAATAAAAATATTGAAAATAACGAAATACATAAAAGAACAAGAGTACATTAAAAACAATCATAAGTTAATATTAAAAACATCATAACTTTTTGAGAAGGCCAGCCTTCTCAATAAATGTATGGACTTCATGTCCCGGAGAGAAACACCTCTCTCCCAATACCAGGGAGAGACGGTAAGCACCGTCCGCCCCGCGACACCGGGACAAAAATTGCACACGTAGGTCCCCAAGACTGGGACACTCGACCAGCAAGTGCCGCACAGTTAAGGGGACCAAACAATCATCACAGTAAGGAGGGTGGCCCCCTCCATGAGGAACCCATGAGTATATAGAGTGTGACCAATACGCAATCGTGCCAAGGCAGTCTCCCATCTCCGGGAGAGACCGCAGTAGCTCCAGTCCTCGATACTTTGGCGGATGGTGCGCAGTTTATTTTGCCCTATAGTAATCCAACGTTCTTGCCAACTGTTGTGAACTGATCTATGAATTGCCTAGCGTAGGTCAGTAGCCGGCACTGCAAAATGTGATAGAGCTGGTCTTTTAGCTGCAGATTTTGCCAAGGCATCAGCTTCCTCATTACCGGCAACACCTACATGTGCCGGTACCCAACAAAAGCTGACCGTCCGGCCTCGCCTCTTGAGCAGATAAAGCCATTCCAGGATGGCATTGACCAGCGGATGGGGAGAGTTAAAATTACATAGTGATTGAAGAACACTACAAGAATCACTAAAAATTGTAAAAGAAACATCCGGAAGGGTAAAAATAATCATGAGAGCATATAAAATAGCACTTATTTCAGCCGTAAAAACAGATGAAACACTTGGAAGGCTGACGCCTTTGTTAAACGATGGGAATACGACACCGTATCCAACTCCTTCGTCTGATTTGGAACCATCAGTAAAGACAGGGACCGAACTCTGATGTGTGCAAAAGTGGTCTAAAAACTGGGCACGCTCAGCCTGAGGAGGTAAAGACCCTTTTGAGAGCGGAAGGCTTTTGCAAAAGGACACTTCTGGGAGAAGCCATGGACCGACTGTCGTAGGCCTATGCGGGCAGATCCGTAAAGCAGGGAAGGATAGCGTCTCCATAATAGCTGTCAATCGGAAACCAAGAGGCTTTAGTAAGCTTCTTCGCCCATGGTAAAGTTGCGATCCTGAATCACAAGACACAGCACGGCAACCTATTGAGTCAGGGAGGCGTTGGAGGCGATACCAACATCTTAACAGGAGGGACTGGCGTTGAAGATCTAATGGAGGACACCAGCATCCACCAATAGACTTGGAGGGAGAACCTAACGCCCCGTTGCCAGACGGACATCCGCAGTCGAGTGGGTGTGGCGC